>KZ308777.1:249910-352600 GCA_000376725.2 Ladona fulva
TTTTAACGAAGACAATGCATCTACAAAGTACTATTCAATTTTCTTTAGCTAACAAAATAATATTTTAATAATAATAATAAAAATATATTCCAAATGATGCAGATTTCGCAGTGAAATGGAAAGTTAGCTTTTTCATAATTATCATTAGACCCCTCATTGGCAAAGTTATCCCCGGTGAGCCTCTCTTTCGCCGAAACTCATTTGTTAAATGTATATGTATATGAAAAGAGGAAAAGAAAGACAAAATAAGAATATTCAATGATAGATTACAAGGTTTTAAACTTTTTAATAGCTTTTCTATCCTTTAATTCCTTAATTTTTTTTCTACCATTATATGCGTTAATTTAATCGAAAATCACCGCCAACTTTTCTACTCGGCGGAAACCTCGAGTATGGATACGTAATTTGATTTCGAAAGCTTCAAAAGTTAAAGATTCACTTCCTAGAGGAAATTAATGAAAGAAATTTTAAAAGAGCCATCTCATTTTCAGAATTTGCGAGATTCCGAGAATCTCGCAAATTCTCAAAATAATTCCGTGGAATCCTATTATCTCAAAAAGGAGCGATATGGAGGCTTAGAAGCTCAAACAAAACCTCCTTTAATAAAATTCGACTCAATCTTTTGACGCTCCACTGAAACGAAGAGACTGCACGCTTATAAAAAGCTCGCAGAAATATAATTAGATCCGTCCTTTGACGTCATACTCACAGAAAATGCTTCAATTCTTCCACTTCGCGACCGAATTCTCCGACGTATATTTTCTTCCGAAATAGTTACTAGTTGTTTGCTCGATAATTATTTCCATTGTTTGTATAAGTCCTCAAAGAGAAGCGCAAGTTCTATTCGCTGATTTCTGAATGAAGGTTTAGACTGGGGCTCACTGCGGATGATAACGCAAACAAATATCAAAGGATTGGGGAAAACTGAAATGCTTCACTTTCACGGACTTTAAAAATTTCAGAGTTCCTTCAACAATTCGGAAATGTAAATATTAGATCGATGAAATGTTTTAATTGATCTTTATACATCGATATTTTCTATTAACTAATATACTACTGCATAAATTCATCTATTCATACATTCCCGCTATTTCCCAAGTTTTTCCCATAATGAGCAGTTTCCTAACACTTTTTGAATATGCATTACCGGTAAAACGTATAGCTTTCCTCGACCTCGACTTACGAACCGTTCTACACAGGGCTGTGCCTAGGGATTAGGGATTTGCAACCATTTAGAGGACAGAATTAAGGATTACTGTTGTGATGGAACTGTTTTCGATTTTATTGTACAAGAATGTATTGCCGCATTTATTATTTGCCTAAATTCCCTTAATATATTAATTAATTATATTTGTTAATTAATTACCGTATGGTAGGAGTAAAAGATACACTTAATCAAAACTCACCGTAGCCTCACCGCCAGTCCAATCCCTTAATATATGATTATTTAAGTAGAAATGCGATTTTTATTAGAAAAGTTCATATTTTGAGATAAATAGATTTCCTACATATCATTTTAAATAATGAGTATTGCGATGATAATGGTAATCGAAAACAATGTGAACTATTAACTCAAAATGCCAATTTACCATGTCAGCATACTACGGAATATGCATGAATAATTGTTACTGATGTTTTGTTAATGACCGATTTAAGTTGGGAAACTAAGTCACAAAACACTGGTTTTTCATAGTCTTATAAAATACATTTTACCTAAAAATCAGGAAATGCAAGTTTTTGGTATTTCTAAGGGGCTGCAAGTAATGTTTGCATCCGGGCGGCAGATAGGCTGGGCGCAGCTCTGATTCTACATACGAACCTTACGAACTTTTTGTGACCCCTTATTGACCTCTATACACGAATTTAATACAAGATACGGACCAGAAAAGTATAATGAGTGACTGAGTTTCAAATACAAAATTTTCAAATTACCAACTTCGAATTGGAACGAGATGTTCGTAGGTCCAGTTACCACTGTATTTTAAAAGAGTTAAAAAATTTCTAGAGAAAAGAAAAAATTAAAATCGTCTATCATCGAGCCTTGAACAGACAGGACTTGACTGAAAGGTTGCATTCAGTTATAAACCGTCAGTGATTGCAAGCAAACCTGGAAGGTAACCTTTTTGAAAACTTTGTAATAGATGAGTCTCCCATAATTCTAATTCTAACTCCAGCTAAGGAAACTTCTTGGCTAAAATACAGTAATGCCTGGTATGATTTACGGAAACGATGTGCAGTCAGCAAAGAGGTTCACTTTGTAAACTCTTACAAAGAACACTTCAGACTATGTTTGTATATAAATGTCAAAACAAATGTGCGGATACATAATATATCGCTGTTTTGTAGCATCGATTTACGGTATAGAGGAATTCGCATAATAGAAAGACAGATACCATACTCGTATACTAAATGATGTTATGTATAATTGTAAACTAATGGTTATGTAATACAATCGGATATGATAAATTCTGTTGGAGAAAAGACAAACTTAGTAAAATTTGATGCGTTTCAATAAAACTGACTTTAATGACAATTCAGGTGTCGTAGATAAATATCTTGCATAGGGATAAATTTATCTCGCAAACAATTACTAGATATAGTGTTATACCACTGACTGTACTTTTCTTATTATATACTTCTTTCAGGTAGAGTATGAGCAGGAAAAATAATAAAGGGAGTTACCAAGATATTTCGAGTATTTACTAGTATTATGGAGACCACGGGGTAATATTTAAGTTTAGTGCGGGCAAGCCCAAAAAATATTCAACAAGCTACGATACGAATACGATGAGCTGCGTAGCTTGAAGACCACATGAGACTTAGCCAATTCTCTGAGAGATTACCAAGACTCAATATTCAGATATTATTCCTTTAAAAAAACGGACTTTTCCGAAAGCTTTAAATAAGAAACAGAGATAGCTATCCATCTAATTTTTATAAAGATATCTGTATCTTTTGAATCTTTTATTTATATTTATCTATTCAACTTTACTCTATGAATTGTAATTTATATGGTGATGACCAACTAAAATAGATTATATCAATTTGGGAATAGATGAAAATGACCTCAGTGGTCGCACCATAATTCCAATTCTACTACAAACTCAAAGGAAAGAAAATAAAGCATGGTTCATATTAAGTTTAAGTAAATATCGTGATTAAAAATTTTTTATGCCAAAATACTGAAATCAGATCATAGGGACCAATTTTTACATACATCTGGTAAAGTAAGGATAAAAAAATCGACCGATCTTCGACGATATTCATACGATAGAGCAAGTGAACGAAATTATAGATGACACAGGAAGTAAACATTGGCGAATTCCTGTGGTTACCAAAAGAAAGAAAGATGCCTCCCATCCGCTGGGAGAATATAACCTTGACAAAGGACCGATCGAGATAATTAAAATGGGTCGACATCTTTTTCAATACCTACGCCGCAATATCGAAGCGCCAGGGCTAAAAAACTCAGAAATCCTTTCTCGCAAAAAAAACCTTTTAATACCTGCCGGCGAACGAACGCCATAATGTGGACATAAATCAGCCACTATTCGGATTTCCTCTCCTCTCCCTTGGATTCCCTCGAATGTGTCCCATATCTTACGCCAAGTCCAAGGCCGCCATTAACCTTTGTCGCTCCTCTCGGCTGAGCTGTTTATCTCTACCTCATTTTCACCGACTGCTGAATCCCAGCTAAACAAGCCCCTTGCTCCGTTACCACCCTCCTCAGACCCACTTATCAGACGCTCACCGATGGAGCATTTGACCTATAAAAGCTGCATTCCCGCTCTCAGCCAAGATATCCAATAAATGTATACCTTTTGCCCTTAACCAACTAGAGAAGGGGAGCTTTCTACGTTTCCATCGATGCGATACAGTCACTTCCCATTGTCACCTGAAGGCTCTTGTTAGAAAGTACGTAACAAGGCTGGATGTTTCGCCACCTTTCATTGATGGATAATTTATGTGAAAGTCGACCTATCTCGGAGATACTCAGCAGTTATATAAGGCTGGAATAAACAAGCCCAGCTGATAAAACCTCAGAACTAGAAAACACTAATCTCTACTGAAAATAATCTTCTAATCGTGTAAATTTATACGGTAAGCCGTACGGTAGACGTAAAGGCCTATCATAAACCCTGAAAAATCTTACGAGATAAGTAATAATAATAATAAATTTAAATACTATCACAAGGTAATTTTGAGCTCTTGTATAAATTATAATTATTTAACACTTTCTTTTTAAGTTACCTATTGTACTTAGTGAGCAATATTTTTTGTATTGACATTCTGTATTTGTATACGTAAGGATTCCGGTAAAATGTTCGAGTTAATTGCTAATTGAATATGGTGTTTGTAGTGGTTTTAAATTATTTTGTCAATTATAGCTGTTTAAATTGCAAATAAACGTAGTTTGCAAACTATTGTAAAGGAGGAGATTCTTAAATACTTACGCTCTGTCCTTGTGTATGTAGAACTTTGAAACATTTCTTAGCTGAACATTATAGTGTAAGTTAGTGCCTTCACCTGACTTTTCGTCTAACTGGGGGGCTATTGTACAATAAATATTGGCCGCAATGGTGGAGTGGATAGCGTGCTTAGTTACAAGATTTTGTAAATTTTCTTGGATTTATTTCAACACTGTTCCAAGAACTACTTTATGTAAACTAACCGCCGATAATGATCCAATTCTTAGGAAATAGGAGAGTTGCAGGAATAGAAATTGCCTCATTTCCTAAGGACGTATTTAAATTAAGTGCGCTGCTTCTTCTCATAGAATAAATAAAGCCAACGAGCAATCCTAGCAAGGAAGGTAAATTTACTGCTTTGTTTTTTAACAATGAATGGGACTAAATTCCTGAAGCTCTTGTACTCTAAAGAAAGTTACGTTAAAGAATTCATACGAGGGTAAATAATCTGAAGTAAATAATACTTCAAGTGTTAAATAAGAGAAGCCAACCAACTATTTTCTCGCCGTGTTTTTCACTTTTGGGAAGGATTAAACTAAACATAAAATTTCATACTTTTTTCGCAACCAAATTAGTCCTTTTACCACATAAAAATGGGCGATCTAAATAGCAGAGAACCATTTAACAGAAGATTAAATTGATGATATATTCAATACATAGAGGCGGATTTAAACTATCGGAGACTGGGTTCAAATTCAGATTGAGGCCCTCAAATGGTATTATGAGTAAAAATTCGATATTTTCATATAATACACAAATATACATCCCATAGAAAATTCAGTCGCTTAAGTACAGTATGAACAAACAAACAAATTTGAATTACAGTACGTAGCATTTACATAAATTAAGACGAATGGTGTATAGACTTTTTCGTATTGTATAGAGACATATGCAATGTAATATATTTATTGTATGATCTCCTGTCATGACATTCCATACAACATTGAACATGCGACTATATGGATAAATACCATGTATCTTACTTTAGTTACTTATATTTCTACTTAATGTATAATATTATTTTTATTCTTGATGAACTTGTTTAATTTTATATGATGTAATTTGTTTCATGTATTTTTATATTCACAATAATTTTTCAAATACTGCCTACGGGAGGTCTTTGGAGGGTTTTCCCTCCCGTCTTGGGCGAATGACAGGCAGTTTTCAAATCATCATGTTATACTTCCGTCCAGCGTTGCCACCTGGCCAAATGGCCAAATTGCCACGCAAATTTTAATAAATAAATAAATATTCTATAAAAATATTATGTGGACTTACTCAACAAATAAAATTCTTTCTTGAACCAGAAAAACCACAAAACTTCGTTATTGAGAACTTTTTAGCAGTGTTATTGAGACTCCATACAGATTAGGCCCCTAGCTAGCGCCTATTGCACCTTATTATGTAGCCGCCCCTTCAATACAACTATGCTCATGCCATTTCATCAGCAGAAGGTGATGTGACGATCACCATAACAGTAAATCTGCTCTACCTAATGATTTATATATTTTGATATGTTTCATCTCTTCTTAAAGTAAGAGCCTTGACTCTTTCATTAAAAACATTAATACCTCATACACAGACTTATAATCTGCCTTCATTAAGCACTCGGGAGCTTTGCATATACTTTTAAATGTTTCCACGTGTAGGAGTAGCTTGAGAGGGAATTCAAGTCTCGTAAAATTAAGACAATGAACTGTTTAAGTCCTGGAAAACGACAAAGAAAATGTGGATGTAGAAAATCTTTCTACGGATAAGCGTTTACGAGCAAACACAATGAGTTACGGGTCTGTAAATTTCCTCTTACACTCTTAAGTTTTCACGTATTTCTCGATTTTTGCAGCGACGTTATTTCAGCCAGAAAAACGACAAAACTACGAAATTAAAAGCCTGCAGCTCCCACGAATCGTATTCCATTGAGTCTTTCATTCCCTTTTCAGAAAAAAAGTGAATTAAGAGCATTTAAATACTAAAATTCTTTGAATGAAAGAAGTAGCGCTCTTGAATTTCGCCTCGTAAAACTACCCGCATTTTTACCCATAGCAACATAAAACAAACGACATTAAGAGATCAAAGTAAAGGGGGCCGCGTTGTAATTCATTTTCCTCGCATTATTACGCTTTAGTGCCAGCGCAGCGAGTTTGAATGACTCCTGGTAACTTAACGTAAAAGAATACAACAGCCGTCAATCATAGTTACAATTTAGCGATTTCGTCGCTAAATATAGCGCCTTTTTCCTTCTTTTAGCGCCCTTTTTTTGTTTTAAAGACATCTCATACTCTATATAGCACCTACACCTTGCCACACGCCGCTTGCAGGGTACATGTGTGGATGTAGATGAACATATTCAATAACGTAAACCCTGTTCCACCTACTCTTAACACAGTGACGTAGCCAGGGGGTCAGTGTGGTCCGGACCCTTTAGGTTCGACTTAAAGTATAATAATAATAATGAAACCTTATTCTGGCGAAATCGAGACTATGAAGTCTCTTCTTAAGTCTAGCCCTTCGTCATTTGAAGTTTAAAGAGAGCTTGAAAAAGATGCAGAGAAGAAAACTACTTAAGTTAGATCTTAAGAACAAACATCCTACAGCAGAAAAACACCCACAAGAAGTGGATTGTGAAAAATTTGCAAAAGCTTCTGATAGTTAACTAATTTTTAAGGAAAAAGGCAGGTTAAATCATTTCTGAAGGGTAAACAAAAATGATACATACACATTATTCCTCAGACACAAATGAAATAATTAATATAACTTATTCTTTTCCACAAATGTGTGTAAGTAAAAGTATAAGTATTAATTATTATTTCATTTATAATAGAATTCCACCAAATCTCGCTAGAGAAGATTAATTTTCTTAGACATAGTAACTAGAAATAAATTGTCTTAAAAATCAGAATAGAATATTATGGTATACAAATACAACGATTCCAAAACAGGCCAATTAAAGTTCTAAATGCGAAGATAATAATGAGGAAGGAGTGGCGAGAAATTTGCGATCGAAGAGAGAATGCAATTTGCAGAAAGTTTTGGACCCAACCCCTTAAGGAATTTTTAGTTTCGCTTCATTGTTGACACACTATATTTGGCCTACTTTAAATTAAAATATCATTCTTTCGGTTGATAAAAGACATTATAATGATACAATAAATTCAATTTTTGTAATTCTTTAAATGATACTCCATTTATAGATGCGAATTTAAGCTATGTTATCATAAAGAATGAAAACTTGCATCTTTTCATAGATCATTTCGATTGATCGATTTTTCTATAATGGAAACCGGAAGACCCCAATTATATATCCATTTTAATAAGTATCCACGAACACAAACAACATTCCCTAACCGGAAAGGCCAAGCCAGCCGGAAACCGGAATAGTCAAGACTCGAACCCGGGACCTTGGTGATGGAGCGACAGAACGCTAACCACTTCTCCACCGCGCCCGATAAATCATAATATATAATACAATTTCTTTACGTTATGGAGACTTACCGAAAACTCAGGTCGATAAGAATTGAAAGCTATTTTATACCTATATTTAGCTATAACTAATTTTTAAAGAAATTTTTTCGGAGTTTAGCGACCTTTCAGGGTCCATCTAGCGACACAGAAATAAATTGGTCTATGCCGTCATGCATAGGTGAGTGCCCTTGGTGAGTAGGTACCTCATGCATTCAATATTTCCTCAAGTAATGCGTCCTCTTCTCAGCCGCTCTCTTCTCTTCCCTTTTCCCCAGACATCAGTCATTTACTTCCCTTCCGGGATGTCACGTTCCCATTCTTATCCTGCTCGAGTGTTTTCCCCATCATCTCCGCACCTCCCCTCTCTCTCTCTCTGACTTGAAGATTCACGTCTTCCTCCCCCGCAGCGGAATTTCATGAACGCCAGGATCCCAATCTCAAAGTACAAGGTTCCCGAGTTTAGAATTTAATTAAGCTATACGTTTAAGGAGAATTCGATTTTCGCTCCTTCAGCGAGCTGCAAAATGATTTTCTATGGAGCTATATCACCAAGCTAGTCATTTATCGGTATCTTATATCTTGATATTGATGCTGATTAAAAAAACATGAAAAATCACTCAACTACTTTTGGAATAGGTTTGAAACCGATTACGGTTCTCAGCTAAAGAATAATTCAAAGGATATATAAATCATAATAATAACAACTTTGTGAAACTCCGTCACGTTAATTTTTAAAAATGACTACGCTAAAGTTTCACAGAATTTGGGTAAATTTCTTTAGCATAGTTATTTTAACCATTAATGATATATAATTCAATTATAGACATTAATATGGTTCTTAGCTGATAAATTTGAATAACAACAGAGTTATATATTCTAAGTTATCCCTCGCTTTTCTCTCCAAAATTAATGAGGAGGATAATTTTTTATGTATCATAATTAACTTTCAGTGTACTTTTATCGATCCGAATTCATTTTGGTGAAGTAAGCATAGGATAAATTTGAATATTGTTCTCTTTCTTATTAAACATCGTAAGATAACTTAAAGGAAATTTTTTTATGGATACCCAAATCAGAGGTAATGGTTTCATCTTAATTTTAGAGACATGGATTTCGGAATTTACTCCTTTATTCTTTTCAGAGGACTAAAACCTTTTATTATTAGGATTTACAACCTAAAAATAAATAAAAAAGACTATCTACGTTGGCAGTTGGCGGGTTAAATGGCCTTAATCAAAGAATTGCAGCCGACATCTTACATTCTTCACGATAACGCATATTATGGTTTAGTATCACAATATTTGGGACTCCGGTTACATCAATTAATCGATTGCAGTCAGACAGGTGAAACTACAGAACGTCACAATTTGCAGGTAAATTTATCAATTAAATTAAATTATCTGATGTGAATAAGGCATAATAATCATCAAGAGCGAGCGATTTTGCAAAATTTCCGTAATTCCGTAAAAACTGGCACAAATACGACAGCCTTTAGCATACTAACGAAATTTAAACTTCTAGAACCGAGTATAATCAGAGAAAAAGAAGCAAAATTACCAAAAGGGCCGGCCCGAGATAAGGGCGGTTGCCTGGGGCGCTGTGGTTTTGGGGGTATGACATTGGCCAAGTCTAAAAACGGTGTACACGAATAAAGTTTTCTGATAAATATTTTCAAATAAAGTCGTTAAAATAACTCTGAATAGGAGATTTAACGAATCAATCGATCGCAAGAGATAATGATTGCCGATTGCAAGGGAGCGTTTGATAAATCAAATCCCGTTACTATTTTAACGTTAAATATTACAGTGATTATCATTTGAGCAATAGCAATGATATTACCTTAATAAATAATATTTATTAGATTAGATCTAACGAACACGATAAGTATTTTTTCGTAAAAATGAGGAAGTCTTTAAATAATTGCCTTTAAATGATTTAAATCATCTAATTGGAATGTGTGCCTACATCACGACCCGAGGCGCCAATTCACTTCAGGACGGCCCTGCCAAATACAACGCTAAAGTTATATATGAACTTACTTGGTTTCAATTTATCTTGCAGAAGAAATTCTGCAGAATATAGGCAACCACGACTTTAAAACCGTAAAGGTAAATTTAAGATGGCGGAGCGTCCTGGCTGTTTTCAGATAAGGCTAGATCCAGTCTACCCTCATCCAATATATCGTGAGACTATTAAAGAGATAAATGTAAACTTACTGCTAGATCAATGAAGTGACGGGTACACGGCAAAGGCGTAAACTCGTTCAGTTAATTCAAACGTAAATGGCTCTCTCTAGAACGCGAGATATCCGTTCAACCCTTCCTCTATCTTTATCTTCATCTCTGTTGAGGATGCGAACAAAGAATCCAAAGATTAGGAGTGGCATTTCGCGCTTTCCAGGCGGAGCTTTCTGAGGCGATTTAGAGCAAGGCATAGGTAGGAAACGTTTGTGTTCTACCGTACGTTCCAGCAAATCAGTAAAGTAGCCGTTAAGTAAATTAGCCGTAAAAAGAGCTCGAAAAGTCACTCCTATATATTCACACCATGCAAATAAAATACTTTCAAAATGTAATAGTTGCCATAATAGGAAAATTGGTAAGGAAACTTAACGTGATTTTAGAAAAATAAGCTTCATCGCTGTTTTTATTCTATGATCGGCTTCATGTACTGATAATTTAGAATTTAACTATGCATAAAATTGAATATTACTTCTGTTTACTTGTAAAGTAAAAGTAAAATTAGACTAAACTATAGCTATGAAACTATACTATGAACTATAATAAATATAACTATGACTATAACTACTATAACTATAATAACTATAACTATGAAATACCATTAAAATTTTCAAGTGTAACGTAAGTAAAGTTTTCATTGCCTGAGTTTTCAAATTGCAGAGACTTGCTACTCACTCACTAAATTTAAAGGTTTCAGAAATGAATAAACGGAAAGAAAAAAACCCATTTTTAGAAAAGTAGTAATATGCAGTACAATAAACTGCATCGCGGACTTGAAATTCAAAATATTCAACAAGAGAAATACTGACTGTTAGTTAGAGTATATCATCATTGAGATATTAAAATGATTGATTGAGACACTGTATAGATCAATATAGTAAGTGTGTCCCAATGAATTGAAATTAATCTATGCTCTTACAGTATAAGCTAAGCGGGAAACCGCCTTTCTTACGCTTTATAATTTTGCCTACGTTCTTGTTCAAGAAAGATATGAAATGACTAGTAATCCCTTATTGGAAGGAAACAACAAGGAAGTATGTTAAAATCCATCCCACACCGAATATGAAATCTAAACTACTAATATCTCCTTCGATTTTGCTCTTTCCGAAAAGTTTTGCTGATTAGATATCTACAGAAACTTTAGATAGCGAACAATAAAGAAGGTAAACTTATACAGAACGCGCCAAAACAAATATTTCCAAAGCAGTGTAAATACCAGTTAATGAAAAAATGTTCACGTTTTCCATTTAACGAAGCCTTTGATAAAACATTCAAGTCGATTTACATTTAGAAAGCGCAGATAAGCCTCGAGAGTATCGTTATGAGTCACGGCTTTATTTTCAGTGGTTCCTTAAGAAAGGATTTCCCACCTTCTCAGTTCTGCGAATAAGTTCCTAGTTGCGAGAATGCTTCAATGAGTTTCATCTCTAATTTTAGCCTCCATACAGTAAAGGCGGGAAATCAACCAAGAAATGCGTTGCATGGCCATTCGCTATTGANCAAAATGATTTTCTATGGAGCTATATCACCAAGCTAGTCATTTATCGGTATCTTATATCTTGATATTGATGCTGATTAAAAAAACATGAAAAATCACTCAACTACTTTTGGAATAGGTTTGAAACCGATTACGGTTCTCAGCTAAAGAATAATTCAAAGGATATATAAATCATAATAATAACAACTTTGTGAAACTCCGTCACGTTAATTTTTAAAAATGACTACGCTAAAGTTTCACAGAATTTGGGTAAATTTCTTTAGCATAGTTATTTTAACCATTAATGATAGATCGTAAGATAACTCAAAGGAAATTTTTTTATGGATACCCAAATCAGAGGTAATGGTTTCATCTTAATTTTAGAGACATGGATTTCGGAATTTACTCCTTTATTCTTTTCAGAGGACTAAAACCTTTTATTATTAGGATTTACAACCTAAAAATAAATAAAAAAGACTATCTACGTTGGCAGTTGGCGGGTTAAATGGCCTTAATCAAAGCATTGCAGCCGACATCTTACATTCTTCACGATAACGCATATTATGGTTTAGTATCACAATATTTGGGGCTCCGGTTACATCAATTAATCGATTGCAGTCAGACAGGTGAAACTACAGAACGTCACAATTTGCAGGTAAATTTATCAATTAAATTAAATTATCTGATGTGAATAAGGCATAATAATCATCAAGAGCGAGCGATTTTGCAAAATTTCCGTAATTCCGTAAAAACTGGCACAAATACGACAGCCTTTAGCATACTAACGAAATTTAAACTTCTAGAACCGAGTATAATCAGAGAAAAAGAAGCAAAATTACCAAAAGGGCCGGCCCGAGATAAGGGCGGTTGCCTGGGGCGCTGTGGTTTTGGGGGTATGACATTGGCCAAGTCTAAAAACGGTGTACACGAATAAAGTTTTCTGATAAATATTTTCAAATAAAGTCGTTAAAATAACTCTGAATAGGAGATTTAACGAATCAATCGATCGCAAGAGATAATGATTGCCGATTGCAAGGGAGCGTTTGATAAATCAAATCCCGTTACTATTTTAACGTTAAATATTACAGTGATTATCATTTGAGCAATAGCAATGATATTACCTTAATAAATAATATTTATTAGATTAGATCTAACGAACACGATAAGTATTTTTTCGTAAAAATGAGGAAGTCTTTAAATAATTGCCTTTAAATGATTTAAATCATCTAATTGGAATGTGTGCCTACATCACGACCTGAGGCGCCAATTCACTTCAGGACGGCCCTGCCAAATACAACGCTAAAGTTATATATGAACTTACTTGGTTTCAATTTATCTTGCAGAAGAAATTCTGCAGAATATAGGCAACCACGACTTTAAAACCGTAAAGGTAAATTTAAGATGGCGGAGCGTCCTGGCTGTTTTCAGATAAGGCTAGATCCAGTGTACCCTCATCCAATATATCGTGAGACTATTAAAGAGATAAATGTAAACTTACTGCTAGATCAATGAAGTGACGGGTACACGGCAAAGGCGTAAACTCGTTCAGTTAATTCAAACGTAAATGGCTCTCTCTAGAACGCGAGATATCCGTTCAACCCTTCCTCTATCTTTATCTTCATCTCTGTTGAGGATGCGAACAAAGAATCCAAAGATTAGGAGTGGCATTTCGCGCTTTCCAGGCGGAGCTTTCTGAGGCGATTTAGAGCAAGGCATAGGTAGGAAACGTTTGTGTTCTACCGTACGTTCCAGCAAATCAGTAAAGTAGCCGTTAAGTAAATTAGCCGTAAAAAGAGCTCGAAAAGTCACTCCTATATATTCACACCATGCAAATAAAATACTTTCAAAATGTAATAGTTGCCATAATAGGAAAATTGGTAAGGAAACTTAACGTGATTTTAGAAAAATAAGCTTCATCGCTGTTTTTATTCTATGATCGGCTTCATGTACTGATAATTTAGAATTTAACTATGCATAAAATTGAATATTACTTCTGTTTACTTGTAAAGTAAAAGTAAAATTAGACTAAACTATAGCGTATTATGAAATACCATTAAAATTTTCAAGTGTAACGTAAGTAAAGTTTTCATTGCCTGAGTTTTCAAATTGCAGAGACTTGCTACTCACTCACTAAATTTAAAGGTTTCAGAAATGAATAAACGGAAAGAAAAAAACCCATTTTTAGAAAAGTAGTAATATGCAGTACAATAAACTGCATCGCGGACTTGAAATTCAAAGTATTCAACAAGAGAAATACTGACTGTTAGTTAGAGTATATCATCATTGAGATATTAAAATGATTGATCGAGACACTGTATAGATCAATATAGTAAGTGTGTCCCAATGAATTGAAATTAATCTATGCTCTTACAGTATAAGCGGGAAACCGCCTTTCTTACGCTTTATAATTTTGCCTACGTTCCGTTACACACTCGAGAACCGATTTCCTACTGTCACGAAAAGCGTACAGCAGGAGTGGACACAATTGAAACACTATTTCTTCATTGCCAGGCAACCAACAAAGTATGAATTTCACTATTACTCACCAAATGGAGTGAAGCAGCAAACATATCAGGTGAATTCCGTCTTGTTCAAGAAAGATATGAAATGACTAGTAATCCCTTATTGGAAGGAAACAACAAGGAAGTATGTTAAAATCCATCTCACACCGAATATGAAATCTAAACTACTAATATCTCCTTCGATTTTGCTCTTTCCGAAAAGTTTTGCTGATTAGATATCTACAGAAACTCTAGATAGCGAACAATAAAGAAGGTAAACTTATACAGAACGCGCCAAAACAAATATTTCCAAAGCAGTGTAAATACCAGTTAATGAAAAAATGTTCACGTTTTCCATTTAACGAAGCCTTTGATAAAACATTCAAGTCGATTTACATTTAGAAAGCGCAGATAAGCCTCGAGAGTATCGTTATGAGTCACGGCTTTATTTTCAGTGGTTCCTTAAGAAAGGATTTCCCACCTTCTCAGTTCTGCGAATAAGTTCCTAGTTGCGAGAATGCTTCAATGAGTTTCATCTCTAATTTTAGCCTCCATACAGTAAAGGCGGGAAATCAACCAAGAAATGCGTTGCATGGCCATTCGCTATTGATGTGGAGAAGTTTTAAACCCGAGGATGATTTAAATCCTTTAAACGCTTACCAGAATTTGGATTCTGATTAATCATACAATTTTACTAATAAATCAAGGATTTTCGATGAGATATTTTGAAAGTAATATAATGCAATACATTTATTGGAAAAAAATGACCGCTATAAAGTAACTCTTAGCTGACAATCTTAAATTTGGATAGTAAAATTAGTAATAGTAGTAGTATTGTTAAAAGTGCTTCGACGATTAAGTTAATCCCGCACATATGGGCCGCAACGGGGAATCGAACCCGGAACCGCTTCCATTAAAGGCGAACGCGCATCCCACTTTGCTATCCGGGAGCCTCAATAAATAAAATATAAGTTGTCGTCGCCAAAAAAGACGATAATATGAAATATCTATAACAAATAAATTAATCTCATTGATTTGTAAAAACACAAGGAATCTTTACATTCTCAATTTTTGCGTGGTTGAGAAATGAATACGTATATAAATTCCAACGGAACGAAGTTTTACGCATTTCAAATTTTACTTTAAATCTTTTGATTCGGACATCACCGAAAATTCTTCAAAACTTCATTCATACGCATTATGCAATTAATACGTATTTTATTTATTTATTTACACGAATCTCTGATTTATATAATATTGCCCCTTCATAACACCTAAAAAATAATTTTCTTGGGTGCCATCAAGTTTGTTCATTCGGATCTTCCGCACAAAGGAAATTCCGGTTAACCATCCTTTGTTTGTCAACTAATAAGAATTACTATGAACTCAGAGAATTGGCGGTAACTGGCTGGTGAAGTTCAGCCTTGATAAAGCCCTAAAAGACATTCATCAAACATCGGTTTATTGGGATTACGGTTGAATTGATGTAAATGATCTACTACAACACATCGGCTTTAAATAACCTTTAAACATGCGCGGCCAGTCCCCCTTCGTTAGCACATCTTTCGAATATGTTAACCTTCCGTATCTCTTACATAATATCCATACTTCTTTAAGTAAGAAGCACGGAATACAACCCCTACACGTAAGACGAATAGTTAATGGTGTATCTTTGGCATATATTCTGTTTAGTGGTTTTTATGATTGTTGTTCGTTATTTGGTCTTTTTGGACTTGCGGCGCCTTCCCGCAGAATTAGGAAAACACCCTTTCTAGCTGAGGCTTTTTGTAGGAAAAATATATATATAAATTCTCACCCATCGCACGAATTATTAGATCTGTTAATGAACAAGGCATGACTTATAGATCTGGCACGATCGCTCAATTGGCTAGAGCAGTCACCCAGAAAGTGGAAGATCCGGGTTCTGGTCCTGTCAGACTTTTTTCACGTCCGTTTCTCCTCGGGAGTACTCCTGGGCGTACACTTTAATGTGAAAAGTTACCTTTCACCCTAAAGATAGAGTCTCATACGTCGGCTTTATTGAAATACGTAAACTAAGTCCCAGCAAACAGTTCCATTCTTTCCTTTTACCTTAAAGTTGAAGTAAAATTAACGAGACAGGACATCTTGGAGTCGGCGAAAAATAAAACGCGTGAAAAAACCACTTCAGGAAAAGGAGTGTAAAAAACACGCGACGGCTCTCTCGTTTTAATGAAAAGACGGTGGAAAAGCAAAAGATACGAACGAAATCCTAATGGCACCTCTCTTACGGCGTCGACGAATGCAATCTTGGTGGACATGAGGCGGGAGTGGAACATGAGGAACCAGATGGCTCTGATGCACTTCGCCCAAGATGACAACTCACTCCCAGAGGATGTTGTTCCTTTCATGGCCGCGTCCTGAGCACCTAAAGCTAAGCAGACTAACATGTGACCACCGTAAGGCGTGAATCACTCTCAACCGGCATTGAGGACAGGGTCTCCTAGATGAGGTGCCAAGGGAAAGAGGATTTCCGATGCAGACGACTACGAGACGCGACAATTGGCATTGCCTTGACAACGGCGGTGTACAAACATCTCTGGCTTCTTAGGCGGTCCGCTGTGTTTGGATCTTTTTAGACGGGGCGATTTATTTTCTCGCTTGAATGGAAGGCTTTGTCCTTCTCCGCGCCAGCACCGAAGAAAACCTTATTGTTTTATTCGATTCTCTTAAATCTTACTTGGGTAGGTTCAAGCATTTTTGAGACGATCATAGTTTGATTCTGGATTTTATGGATTTTCGTATTTTTGTCACTGTCTTCGTAAAAAGGCATCAGAATATTCGATATAATTATCTGTTTGATTTGTTATCATTCTTGTTTTCACTCAAATTAATCGATTATATCAAAAATATTTCTGGCTATAATATATTCATTCTAAATTTCAATATCCTTCGTCGTGGACCAAGTATATAGCTCTCCTTTCGGAAAACCAACAGTAACATCCTGTCATTTATGTTTCATATGTATATTTTATAAATGAGTAAAGATAAACAAGGAAAGGGTTTTGGTGACATGGCACGATAAGGCGTGCAACTAGGAACATTCTTAAGGAAAAACGGACATGAAAAAAGTCCGACGGAACCGGGACTCGAACCCGGGTCTCCCAATTGCCGGTCGGTTGCTCTAACCATTGAGCTATTCCGCCAGAACCAGATAGAGCAACCAACCGGCAATTGCGAGACCCGGGTTCGAGTCCCGGTTCCGTCAGACTTTTTTCATGTCCTTTTCTCCTTGTGAGTAAAGATATTTTATAATTATTGATCCTAAGTTGTTTCAGCTTAAGTCTGTCCAACAACCTACGAACAAAGACCATATTAATGCTGACTTAATGTCCCTAAGCTTAAGAAGTGGTTTAGCCAGGGGGGGGGTTTGGGTGTTAACCTACAAGAGTCAAAATGGGGTTTTAAAAAATCGAGGTTATGGGAGATAATTTGTAAATTTTTAAATCTTTACAGTTACGCACGCCACTGGTGATTCGCAGGGAATATGTGTAAATAAAAATCTGATTCTATATTTCTTACGTTTAGCACAGAAGTTTGCCTGTCCGATGAATGAAAGCAATTTTGCGTTTACTCCATAGATTAGAACCCCCCAGAGACTAATTCTGGCTACGCCCCTGGATTTAGAACAATTTAATTACTTTTCGTGTGTGTTGTTGTACTCCGAAATTTTTAAGTGGATATATTTATTAATAAATCCCCAAACTTTAATTGATAAACCAGATTTTTACACCGTAAACATTTTTTTTCTATTTCACCTCCTACAAACACAAGGCAGGCTATCATTAATCGATTTGGAATTAAGTGATAGAATCTATTTGACTTTCGATTAATAGCAAATAACCTGACTTCGAAATTACTCTCTAAACACTTTTTCAATACTGCCAAANATCCCCCTTCCCCCTCCCCTCCTCTTAACCTCCCCTTGACACCCACTCCCCTCCTTCCCTTTTACTATATATACTTTGTACTTGTCATGTCCTGTCACCTGAGGATGATCTTATAGATCGAAACCATGGTCGTGAGTTAATAAATATTACTGTGGTAAAGGTATAAGTGTTCTTCTTTTTCTTAAGTTTGATAATAAAACCTTTACAAATTCCACAAAAACAGTGGAACACGTTTACCTGTTTCGACGTGAATTTATCCCATTTTGATTAAATACCTAATCATTGATCATGAAATTCCACCAAGTATCGCTTGATACTTTCACTTCACTAAATCTGTCACAAAACAAAGAGCGTAATATAGTTGAAATAGTAGCATAAATAGCATTTTTAATATAACTCGTGACGCCGAGTTATTCTAGAAATGATGTAACTACATTAAATACGATAAAAAGGGAACTTTAACGGGTGAAAACGTAGACACCCGACGGTGCGGCAATGTCCTACAGCGGAGCAAACATTCATTTCGTACAAAGTCGCGCAAAGAGAGACATGACGAGACGTGGGAGTCGCACATAAAATGCCGCGCGATGTAAACGCAGAAACTTGATACTTCGAATTTACGAGAAAGTACCGCCCGCTGTTGCTTTTTTGTTTTAGCCCTCTCGAGAACGGAGAAAGTCATCAAACATCCTCTGTTATCCGATACTTATTGGCGTGGGAAAGAATCGCGAGACGTCTCCGAAAGGATTTCTGGACCCCAAAGACGAGGACGCGAAGCTTTGCAAGGAGACGTCGACGTAATTACGGAAAGATGAAAACAAGGGTGATATATGGAACGACTCCGCGGGAGAGCTAAATAAATGGTCCCCTTAAAAAGCCCGCTCGGCGGATGGGTCGAGTGGGAGATGAAAAAAAGTCAGAAGCGAAAGCATTAGAAAGGAATGCGCTTTTTCACCGCGTGTCTTCTTTCGAAGGGCCAGAAGTGGAGTGAGTCAGATAGAGGGGGAGTGACGGAGGAAGAATTAAGGAAAATGAAAAGGGATAAGAGAAAGAAAGGGGTACATGGGTGAGAAAGGGACGATGGGAGGAAAAGAAGATGACGAATGGTTGGGTAATTAATTGCGGCTTTATCTAGATTTAACGCTTATTATAAAAGCATTCGAGTTCGTGGAAAAATTCTGCGAAACGACTGCGGGATCGACATTTTTCTTACTGGCTAAAATATTATTTAACTGTAAATACCGTACATGGTGGTGATGGGACGATTAATCGGAATTTATAATCCGAAATATCGGAACTTTTTCGTAGATCGGAATCAACATTGGAATAAATATTTAACACGATTACCGATTCCAAGGACGGTTCTTTGGAAATTCTTCTTTAATGCTTAAATTTCCACTCCTGATAATAACAATGAATAGATAGACACTGATTTATTGAAACTATAGTGCTTAATAACGCCTAAATATCGTATATAATGTGAATATATTTGACTTTTTCCTGTATAAAAATTGGAATTTATTGTTTCTCCCAATTCTCCAACCTTCGATTAGGTCTATTACTCCTACCTTTTATCAGTTTCAAATAAAATATTTTTTTGCTTGCATCTCATTTTACTGTAATGATTAATGGCATGAATTAGGCTTCTGCTTACTAAAAGTTCGACCCAGATTAGACGAAACTTTTGTCCCTATTTATGCACGACTATAAAAGTCGTCTATAAAAGTCGATCTTTTATATTCGGCCTTAAAAAATGTACTGAAGAACTCGACTATAATTTGGGTATATAGGGTACGATAATAGTCGAAGGTAAATTGCCTAATATAATTAACAATTATTACAGAATACCAATTTTGGCTTAGTTTAGAGCTTTCGGAAGAGGTTGTTGAAAATAGTGATGGGAAGAAACGAAACGAAATAATATTCCAACTAAAAAAGGAAGAAAATGAGGAAAAAGCCGACTTAACTTTAGCAGAATACGGGGATTTTACCAAATCACCTCTCGCAGGTTTTTTCTTAAGATTAATTTACGTCAAAACATGAGCAAAGAGTGGGAATGATTTTATCCTCAGATGGAATTAATGTCGTGAAATACTCGTGCATTCTCAGTCCCAATTAACGTTTGCCTAAAGAAAAATTGCGAAGAGAAGCATAGAACGCACGTAAATCAGCTCAACGAACAGAGGACTACTTCAATTGCGGAGGATTTCAGGGAAGTTCTTATTTTGAACTTGCTCAGCCTTCATTATGCAGCAGGTTCAACGACAACAATATAATTAGTGTACCAGTATCGTTTTACAAGGCAACTATATTGAAAAGTAACAATAGACATATCAAAGACAACAATATCATTAGTGTAACAGTTCCGATTTACGAGGCAACAATGTTGAAAAGTAAATTGTAAGTCAAGTTTGCCTAAACCCTTGTTTTCTTTCCGTGACAAAAAGTTTCTAAGCTATCCGCACGAGATTGGTAGATCTTTATTAATGAGAAATTACTCCTATGTAAAAGACGGGAGCAAAAGTTCTTAATCTCCAATCACATTTTGGCACTTGAACTAGGGATTAATAGAATAGAAAGGAAAAATATGAAATTGAGAAATATGATGGGGTACATGAGGGGAGGATTACGATGAAAAATCGGCGAGGAACTGGAGAGAAAAATCGAGACTTAAAAGACGCCATTTATTTTTGAAGGATGGAAAAGCAGGGAAAAGATAAATGATAGAAGAGAAACAAGATCGACAGGCTTAGGAGTTTTTTGTACGCTGGATCACGTGACTCGACATGAGAAAGGTCACGTGACATTTAAGGGAGGGAAAGATGGCTGAGTGAACGAGAAAAGTAAGGAACAGGGGCAGGGGAATCAGAGGGTAAAGAAGAGGTCGAGTGAAAAGGAGAAATTAGAGTGAAGGGAGGAAAGTGAGAGGTAGACAATGGAGGTGAGAGAAGACGGAGGAAGGAACGAGTGCCTTATTAAGGCCCAAAGAACGGTGATCTCAGATTCACGCGATAAATTGCACCTCTCATTCTCATTTAGACCTTACATTCAAAGAATGTATTGTTCGAGGGAGAAAATATGCTAGAGAAAGACATCACAAACCTACAGCAGCAGATAAACTAAATGGTATAATCAACATGTTTTTTGAAATCCAAAAAGAAACAAGTGAAAAATAACGACACGACTAGGAGTCGGGTCTCCTACTTTCCATGCAGGTATTGTAATCACTAAACAACAATTCCGCGTCGATTTCACTCTGTTAAGGGAATGCTGTTGTGAGCAATGCAAGTGGCGCTCCACATAGTAGCACCAACCACCGCCAGAGGTCCTCATCGAGGCAGCAGACTCACAAGGCGATGCTTTAGAAGTATTCCCTCAAAGGAAACATATAAGGATCAGGGAAAGTACCGATTAGAGGTGCGCGCCTTAAAGACCACTTTACTTTCTTCGGAAGCATCCTGCGAAGAGAATGAAATCAACGCGATATGGTCATTTAGTGATTACGTAGAATACCAGCCAGAAAAGTGGGAGACCTAGTTTCAACTCCCAGTCATTTCGCCATTTTTTTCTTCTCACATTTGGATTTCAAGGTGCACACCTCTATAGGCTAAGTTCAACACTCCCTCTTTCTTTCAAAACCATCCCAAATATAGTGACCCTGAAACATGCGAGATAATGCAGGTTGTCTAGAATCTTTTTTTACTTATCCTGATTCATGGTTCACATTAATCTCTCGTCTATGTTTACACACGTGGGGTACTTAAATGTAAATACCAAAACGCTGCATCCCAATTTCCTGGTAATCGAAAATTCCAGTAATGCGAACCCGGACGTTTTATGCTGATATTTTTCGGAACAAGCTAGAAATAGAACATTGGAGTACAAAAATACGCAATATAACTGCGGCCATACATAAACTCAAAATATCGTGAACGATGCAATACCTTAAAAACTCCGCCATAGGAAATGCTATTCACAGTCCAGCAGTTTGCGTAAAAGTAATACTTCACACCGCTTGCAACATCACATTCCAATTGCCCGTGGACCATCGGTTTTTTTCTGAAAAAAACGTGATTTATCCGGCTAAAGTTACTTGCTATAAATTTCAAATTTTACTCAATCTGCAATTGTACTACACTACAACGCAGAAATATTTATTTCTATCATCTGAAACAATACAGTAGCTGAGGAAGAAAAAGTTATGAGGTAAAATAGGAAGAGGTGAGTAGAAGAAATAAAGAGAAGGAAGAAATACGTTCTCGAGGAGAGTTATGGTAAGGAGAAGAGAAGTTGAGAATGTTTTTTTTAACGGAAAAGGGGGAAGGGCAAACATCGTATCAGACCCTCCGAGATAACATTCCGTAGAAAGGCTTTGAAAACCATGCCCCAAAAAAGCCAAACCTTATGGCTCTACCACTTCCTCAGCAGATGCCTTCGAAGCGGTGCTATTTATTCATCGCGGCAATTCCGCTCACGGTCTATACTTTTCTCACGACACTTACAGCATCCTGACCACTCTCACCCTTCCTTTCGACACACTTAACAACCATCGAGTATTGTAATTCAAGCCGCGAAGAAGAATATAAGTTCAGGAGAAACTTGCCGGAGAGACAAGATGTGATTATCGGTGCCGGAACGCTTCCTGCATTTTTAATTTCAAAATGTGAGAGGCGTTGAGACAGCGACGCACTGTGAATAAGCAGCCTACCGCGGCAAAAATGGCAATTCGATAGGAATCTATAACTATTACACGGCGAAAAGTCTACGATATAGAAGACACCGAATTCCAAAGGTAACAATTTGAGAGGATAAAAACTCGATGGCGCATTTCTGGAAACCCGAAACATGAGGTACTCTAGATGCTAGACTTAACTTCTGTATCTTGGTTACACCACCATCTTAAAATTAGTTTAAATCTGGTTTTGAAAATGGCACGTCCTCTCCCGACTACTCGTACTGAGCCTATTATCCCTGAAATATTAAGGAAACGGGTAAGGATGAATGAGCGCAAGATGGTACGCACCCAGGAAAATCCCAAGGAAGAATGGAATCAAAAAAAGTCTGACGGGTCGGGGAATCCGACCCGGGTCTCCCAATTTCCGATCGGGTGCTCTGCCCATTGAGCTAATATCATTTATTAACCAGAAGGGGGTTTCCTTTCCAACACTTAGTGTGGCCGGTGCTTCCATGAAGCCATGACAGCGAACGATGCCACCATGTGGACGAACTCGCAACGTCCTTTGCCCACTCGGAGAAAAGTTCTGCCGTGATAGCTCAACGGACAGAGCACCCGACCGGCAATTGGGAGACCCGGGTTCGATTTCCGATCCCGTCAGACTTTTTTTCAAGTTCTTCCATTCTTCCTTGGGATTTTCCTGAAATATTACTTGATATAACACTTTTCGTAATTCTTGTTCTTATCAAGAGCCTATTTCTCTTGCTTATTTTCATAAGCCATTGAAGAAGGTCACGATTTTCCCTGTTTCCTTCCATTGAACAACCCTTCGCGGAAACACTCATAAATATCATGACTGATATTAACCATGGCTCGTTCATAAACTTACGTACAGGTCCAAGCTACATAACTTTCTGTCAGTCGCACCGTTGTATTCTGTACAATATGGATAATTTTTCTGGCCGTGTTTCTTCCTTGGTAAGCCCATGAGCTTTAGGCCACGGTCTATTCCTTCATTAGACTCTCCTTTAAACTTTAAAGATGTCAAATGATTCTTTTTAGTCTTAGACCTCCTTCGAAAGCGATTAAACGAGTGAACTGACTACTGTGGTACAACACACAACGCGCGACCGCTAAAGTAAGTTTTCCTTTGATTAGCTCTACTTTTGTTACAAGTTACGTATACGTATAATTATTCCTAATATCGTTTTGTTATAGGTTATAATAATGAAAATATCTGCTCTTAGAACTAATAGAAATACGATTAAGTCCTTTAAGCACACTCTGCGTGTATATAAACATCTTACAACAAATAATAAATATATATAAAAGGAAATTGATAAATTTATAATGATAACTCATTACACATACCACGAGCTTAACTTAATCTTTCAAGGAATTAGAATTAGATCAATTCATTTGAGACTTTTAGTCGAAAAGAGACCAGTTATACGAAATACAACGCGCGAGTGTTTATGATGTGATTTTTAGCGCGAATGACGAAAGGTTAAATGCGATAACGTATTAAAAGCAGGACCAGAAAAAACATTCTTTGTAAGAAGCCATATAACGACTATCAAAAATAAAAATTGCAACGAAATTATAACTTTAAATTTGAGGAAAAGCTAAAGGTTAAAAACCTGATGACATTTTTGTCCTTCCGGAGTTTTCTTATTCAAAGTAGCTTTCCCTTGATGCTCAAAACATAATCAATTTCATTGCAACGAATATTCTACTAAGTTTTCTTTCATACAACAGGGAAAATAACAGTTTAATTCTCTTCAAATTTGAGTGAGTGTGAAAAACTTCCTGGAATGGAATTTGGAACTCTTCGTTTCGCCTATCTCCTCCCACTAACATAACTGAAAATGACAAAGATTCTGATATGAAAAAAGCATATTACTATAAGGATGATATACAAAAGGATGCGTGAAATTACTTGAGGAGAGAGCCGTGAGATGAATGCGTTCTGAAGAACCAGCGAAAGGAGCTCCTTAATTCCGACGAAGGCCGTTAGGGGGCGATCACAATTTCTCTCGCGTACTGGTGTGGATTATTATAGGGAGAGGATTGAATGGGATAAAGCAGACGTGGGAAAAAAGGAAGCGGAAAGGAAAACAGGCCAGTCACGTTATATCAAGTGCAAACCTAATATGAGAGATGCTGCCTTCCATATTAAGCTTACCAGGAAGAGAAAATTGGCGGGCTTCTATCGTGAATTTTACGCGGATCATATGTGAATAAGGAAAGGAAATTGCTGGAGGAAAAGGAGTTTTATATAACACATCAGTATAAATCTGATGAATTCGTACGCTCGCAATGCCAATATTCACATATTATTTTTATGTTATATTGTGAGTTAATTTTAAGCGTGAAATCTGGTAAATTTTATGCTATGTCTAAAAACGCACTATTATTCTTCCGCTATTTTATTGACCCTTGCGTGTTTCTGAAGTTTATTCTTGTTAGGAATTCAAATCTCCTCGTAAAGGAAATATAATCCACAGGTTCAAGCATATGACACGCGTTCCAGAAGTGGTGGAAAGGAGAAATGTTTGAGACGTGCAACTATCATAGTATGTACATTGTCGTCATCCCATTTTTCACTTCTACGGTGAAATATTTGAACAACAAATTTAGACGAATTATTTCAAACAAAATCTATTTTCACATTTCCTCATTACCATGATCAAAATATAAAAAAAGAAACATCGTCTATACGTTTCGCTATCATTGACACAAACGTTACATAGATGAACTATGGTAGTCAGTCGAAATGAAGGTAACCGATACATAAAGAAAGGATAACAGGATATATAAGTTCACAAAAATATACGGCATTCATAATAGAAACAAAATCTTACGAATATTTAAAAAATACGTTTCAGTGACTGTTGAGCCGATTCTTATGTAATGCACGGAGATATTTTTTTTATATTTCGCTTAATATTGAGATATGTAAGAAGAATAAAATCTCTGATTAATACGCATGTTCCGGCTTGTTACATCGCATCCCAGATTCATATTTATTTCCATTTCAATTACATGTATGTGCAGAATAACAACTACAGAGTAATTCAAGAATCAATGAAATGTTTATAAACGGTTTATGGCTCGCCGAATAATTGGTCCCCAGAGAATTTCTCGCTGGACAACGACCTCTTTCCACTCCCATCAACAATCACTGGAATCCAAACAATTAAAGCCACGTAAATAAAATTCAAGTCTTTCTCCACTTTTTTTACATTTTTCAGAATTTCCTCATTTCACTCATCACTTGCGTATTAAAAATCAACGGAAAGAGTGAGATTTATAAAAAGAGACCGTAGTAACGCAAGCGACAGAAAGAAACGGCACAGAAACTCTGTCCGCAAGCCAACCGAAGACACAATCCTTTTCGAATCAATGAAAATGGATCCTTGAGTAACATACCATTAAACCCGTTCTGTTTCCATCTGAAACCGTTTCTGTTCTCTGCGAGCATTGTTCCAGCGAGCAATTGTCCTCACTGGAGATAAACAGTGCTGCAAGAGCGTCCGTTGGTCACAAGATAGTTGCCACTTAAAACAGCGGCCGACAATTAAAGGAATAAAATATTCTCGAGGGTCGTAACGCAAGCCGGTGATATATGAGCGCGCCATGCTCATGGCACGCTTTTTCATTCATTCTGTATGCGGTGCTCCGCGCAGAATGCTTCCTCGGCCTTAATTGGTGCAGCTTCAGTTCGCAGGACTGACCGCGATGTTTAACGAGCGCTTCGTTTTTGCATCGACTACAAAGTTGAATTAACATGTACAACTCATGTCGTTGTTCGTATGAAACGGAAGAAGAGTGGGTTTATAACATTATTTCGAATTTTGCGATCAAAAAGTTATGTTTTAACCTCATTTTCTTTAAAAATTCATCATCTTCTTCTAAAGGCAGAGCCTTGTCGCCGCAACCACACACCTCTCTCCATTGCCATTCGTTTCAAATCCTTGCATGTTGTAATTCCCACAGTACTTTTTATGTCACCGAGGAATTTCTTTCACGGCCTTCCTCTTCCTTTTTATCCTGGTATTTTCCCCTCCATTATGTTTCCCAGAAAGTTGTTATGCCTCAGAATATGTCCAACAAATTTAGTTTTTCTTTTCGCCATCTCTTTCAATAAACTCCTCTTTAATTTCCCTAAGAACTTCTACGTTACTTTTCTTGCCCTTTAAAAAATTACCAATTAAAAATCCCGCTAGATATTTTTTGGATTTCTGCCTCTTTGTTGTAATTTTTTTGCCCGTTAACGTCTTAACGAAGGTTGATCGAATAGCCCGTAACATACGCTATGAAAATGAGGCTTTGAAATCGATACATTATGCAGTGGTAGTTGTCCTTTCGCTTCAGTAAGCAAGGACAATAGTCTGTTACATTCAGAAATGCATACTGTTAATAGTCAGAATAATTTTCATAAATTTAACTTGAATTAATTTAATTTGATTTTATTATCGTCCATGGTGATCAGGAGATCAGTATAATTACTTATTTTCTTAATTTCACATTTCGAGAGCCTGTGCCCGAATATATAGTATAAACCCGGATAAAGCGAACAAAATACTAAAAGGCTTTATTTCCGTCTGATTCAAATTCCTCTCATCATTGTAAATTACTTTGCCGCATTTGAAAAAACTAAAGATAGATACCGATAACGATAGATTTTTCATTATAAAACTCAGTAATATTTAAGGCACACACAGTACGAAAAAATAAATTCGCTCGCAATTATTTTTATCGGTCGCTAAAATGCAAGACTGTTCCTATTGGAGCAAGAACAACATTTTGAAGTAAACATTTTAGGGATCATATGGCACAGATAATTAGCATGTCACGCCTTTGATTTTAACATATACATTGACATGCATCAAAACGCAATAACATTTAAGAGTTGTCTCAATCTAAGTTATCTCACAATAAAAACTTTTCGCTGTATTTAATTGTATTTAAAAAGTAACCTTCAATGCATAAGGAAGGAGAATTGGCGACGATTACGATAGGTTATTGTAATGGTAGTAGTGTTATTGTTAACAAGTGCTTCGACATCTGAGGTGATTCCGCACGTAGGCCCCCACCGGAAATCGAACCCC
This sequence comes from Ladona fulva, assembly GCA_000376725.2. Lineage (NCBI taxonomy): Eukaryota > Metazoa > Arthropoda > Insecta > Odonata > Libellulidae > Ladona > Ladona fulva. The sequence goes on from KZ308777.1 coordinate 277,775, forward strand.
GGGACCGCTATAATCGAAGTCGACCGCGTAGTCCACTCGGCTATCTGGGAGCCTGACTGATAGTTTTAGTAATTTCAAGCAAATTAACCTTAGAAATTATTATAACCGACCGAAACTTAGAAGACCCAATCCATTTTCCTGATATCGCGCATCTAAAAATAAAATGAACAAGTATTCGTAATTTTTTTCGGCCATCCCCGTGGGGTTTATTGCCAACTTTGTTAGCCGTGAACAAATTGGTCTCATCAAATTGCGGGCATAAATTCACTAAATTGCATCGGAACTGGTTGGAAATTTTAACTCATTTATTTAGGTTTATTAAATAGTCTAATTACCTGATTTTGTATGATTAAGCTGCTTAACTTCTAACATAAGTTTACATTTTAGAATCTGCATGACTGAATTAGTTTCAATCCATATATCGAGTGTGAGTTATGTAACAGCGCAACTAACTGACACAAGAGATTACCTAGCGAGTATTCAGCGTCCTAAATATCCCTTCAATACGAATGCCCGAAGTGTCAAGAACGACGTATAAAAAGTCATTAGAGAGACTGTTTCCAAGCAATAAAGTAAGTAAATCAAACACTCTCCGTAAAATAGTCAAATCGGGTGACAGAAATGAGTAATAATTTATAAACACCGATTTCCTCGTTTTGATTCAGTCATCGTAAGGAAGTGAACCGTGAGACAATTTATCTCCGCTAAACCGGGAAAACCGCGTGTTATCTTCGACAGGAAACGGCATCTCTTTCGATAGGGCAATTCACTCGCCATTCACTTCTATTTTTATTCGGGATAGAGTTGCAGCGTGATTTACGGACGAGGGTAAACACATAAAAATACCGCATGGGATAGTCGCCGTGAGAATTGTTTACGGTACCTATAAAAGCAAATGGTAAAAGAACCCCAGCCTCATTTAAATACAAATGAACGTATTGATTGGAACCTTCGATCAACATTGGATCAATGGAGTCGACGTCACTTCCGCAATGAAACAAATGAGAGCACGGAGCGGTATAAATGTGTTTGCAGTCGCTTTGGAGAAAGTCGGTCACGAAAACTATGCTCTCCCTGTCATTTCGTTCGGCGAAATAAAATCATTTCCGCGCCTTAACTCGAGGGAAACGCTGGCACGTAATCGAAGATCACCTTCACATACTTTGCTTCTTCGTGGGGCTGATTATATCTGAAACTAGCATTTTTAAGACATCCTAGTTTTCCTGAAGCAAGGCGGGACCAGGTCATCTCTATCGCATCAGTACATGAGAAATGCAAAAACTGTAAATGTACTCTTATGGTCCAAGCGATATCCAACAACCCAAATTTTAATTTTTTAGGTTCGTGATGAATAATTAGTCAACCGTGTATGATACAATTAGGCTCCAAATTCTGGCCATACATTCTCCACCACTAATTAAACTCGACTAATAAACTTCCGGTTTATTTATACGCCATCATACAGCGAATGAATAATTCACATGCGAGGGGAAAAAGTTTCGTTTGCACAGCTCGAATGGCGTGAAGCTTTAAATAGTAGCTCATTTCTAACGGCTATTAAACATTTCATGGCTAGTTAATATTTCATAGCTATACATTCCTTCTACATTTTCTGCTCAAAATTTTCGAATTCATTCATTTATTTTTATATCCAATTGACATCTGTTTTTGATAGCTCAATAGTTTAGGCAAAACGTATGAAAAAAGAACGTCGAGAACTGCAAATAAGAAACACTTTTGTGATATCCCTTGAGAAGACGTTAAACGGTGAAAATCAAAAGTAATCGCGGGGTAAAGCAATTTCTATTAACAGCTACAAACCATACGTGGTAAATAGGAAAAATTGCTGAAGAATACATCGTATTAAAGGTGTAAAACTAAGAAAATAATATAATTTCCTTATTGAGGGTTTGTGAATCGGCCTAGCTTTTAATTCAAATTTGATTCCTATAGCAAAAAAATAATAAAATATTCTTTTGCTTTAATAAAGATTTCGTTAGTGATCGAAAATATTTCATCTAATATAAAAAATAATGAACATNAATATTTCAAAAGTTTTAGAAAACAGTCGGAAATAATGCGCATTAATAATGAAACGATAACTTAATATTAGGATAGAACGCAACATTATTCCATTTTTAATCCTCTCCATGATGAAATTAAAACTATGAGTTCTCTGTTCTCTCGAACCAGCTACCGAAAACCATTTATTGAGCATAAATATGAACGATGATTGAATGTATAAATAAATAGCGTCAGAAATTGAAATAGAACTTAGGCATATCATACGATTACGTTATGCCAGAGGAAAAGGGAAACGTATTTTCCGTTCACGCGGCATTTTCTCTCGATTTTCGACGCGTTCAGCGGATATCATATATGATTTCACTTCCTGTTCGCCATGATAACAATCCGGGAATTTCCATTCGACCATTTATTTATAATAAGAACTTCGCTTACTCCTTCACAGAGTCTGCTGCAAAGAATATACGAAGGCAGCAACAATGCATAGCCTTGTAAGAATATTGCTTAGGTCAGACAAAAGAACGGAGGCAATGCGCAAGCTTAAAACTAACACGGGTGCATTGTTTAGAAACTTCGTGCTAATGAATGATAATGGGCAAGGCAGGGAAAACTATTAAAGTCATTCGTTCATTGTTCTCATTAACGTCTCATGATAGCCCTTGTTCTTAATTCTCAACTTTCTTAGCGAGCTGGAACACATATTGCAGATCTGTTTCTTATATTCATTACTGATAAATTCATATCTGTTTCAAGTACAATCGCACCGCAGCTTAAAAATCGATGCTTTCTCTATAAGGCACGCCTCCATTGATACTATCGGACATAATTCTGCGTAATATACAAATTATTTCATGAGAAACACTCAAATTACGCCCAGGTCCAAACATTTTCGAAAATATTCAAATATTAACAGGTAATCAGAAATATATAACTATGCTTTGAGCCCAACTCTTTTCCTTTTTTTCCTAACTAATGAAATGTATGCGCTCAAATGGCATCAAAGCAAGAAATAAGAACGATAAAAACGAACTTCGTTCCAGCAAACTTCTCTAAGAAACACTATTTAGGTAGAATCGTAAGTTTAAATTAATGACCGAGATAATTTGATTTCAAAGACTTGTTTCTAAGCAACCTCGTTCTCGATTCTTTCTCTGCTCAGTGCTTCTTTAACTATCAATAGAAAATGGAACCTTTCCTCGCATTTGCCTTAAAATTAAAGATAGTGGTCAAGAAATCAAAAAAAACTAAAAACTGAACGTGAGTGATAAAAATGACGTGTGGTTAGTACCATTTTACAGCAAATTAATATTAACTGAGGAATACAGAATTGATTTTTAAAAAGCATAATCGTCAGAAATGCTTTCTTTAATTTTCTGACCTATAACTGGGCCATGATAAATAATGACAACAACAATTTCTTTAATGGAAACAGGAAGACCCCATATTCATCNAAGAAAAATCCACAAACAAATTACATAAAATACTACAAGTTAAGAAAACATATATACAGTTATTAGAGATAAACTACTTATAAATCATCACTATAATACCAATAGTATGCTACAATGTTGTGAAATTTAAACAAAACATAGATCATATTAGATACTACATGTAGTTAAAATCATAACAAAAGGAGAGTCAGTAAAAAGTTTCATACAAAGAAAATAACAACTAGAAAAGATAAAAACAAATACAATGGCAAGATGCAAACACTGTAGGTTTAGAGCAACAACATATCTGATTAATCTACTGATCTATTTAAACAGTTTCATTTTGAAGGTATCTCTTGATTTTTAACTTTACCTCTCCCATTTTTTTTGGTGATTTAAGATTATTTGGTAAAGCATTGAATAATATTGGCACTTGAACATCTAAATCATTTTTACCATAATAATAGTTATTATTACTCACAAACACAAGGGGTATTAGAAATAAATGATTATAGACTAAAATTGCCCAAAAGACATCCTCCTCGACTCTAGATTTCTTTATTTCCCTTCCATCCTGTAGCTTCCCGATGCCAGAGTTTATAATGCTATCTCCGATTCCTTAGATTCTGGTTTTAATAATATAATCGGATAATAAAATTTTATACAACAATTTATTCTTATTAATTCAGCCTTTCTCGAAATGAAAGTTTAAACGTAAAAAAGTAAATTCGTTGCATTCGGAGGAAGAATTTGAAATATTTCTGACAATGTCTGAAAATAAATACTTCAGAACACGTAATATGCGAATAATTGAAGGAATGAACAAATTATCTCCCGTTAATGCCTTTCATTGGTGAGTGAAAATTTACTATGGGTTGAACTGACAGGAAAACAACAGGAAACTATAAATTCAGCCAAGTACGGTTCGAACTTCCTCCGTTTTCTTGCTTTTGGAGTGAAGCCATAATAAATCTAGGAGCGCAGTGGCGTATCAAGAAATAGGAATAGGTAGTCTCTATTCCCTATTAGGTTGCAAAAGCGGTACGACCAAAATTTATCTTAAGACTAGAATTTTTCTTCTCTTTGATTCAAAACATAGTCATAAACTTCAGAATCATTAACCTTATACAAATGTATTTGACAGCTCTTGAGTGTTCTTTATAGTCCCACACTGTAAGGGTTAATCAAGAAAATGAACAATTAAATACTTAGCAACTATTGGTATTATTCTATTATATAATTTTTTATGAAATTAAATTACAGAAAAAAGAAAGTGATTTCCATTTTAAAATAAGTATGAATAATGAGTAGATATCTTCACTGCCTAATAAATAAAGAATAAAAGATGACACATACGACATCAAAAATAATTACTGACAGAGAGAGACTATTCTACGCGACGAATTCAAATTTTGGAGTTGGAACGGAAATAATATTAGAGAGCTCTTCCGCTCGTAATTTAAGAAAAGTAGCATTACAAAGATTTTCTAACGTTTATACTGAAACATTTTAGAAACAGATGGTAACAGTAATGTTAACTCATGGTAACAGTATATTTAATACGATCAATATAGGAAGAGTTTGTTTCAAAACAGTCATCAGCATAGGCGTATGCAGAATTTTCGGTTTGGTGTGCTGAACTTTAGTAATGTAACCAAATAATCTATCCCATTAACGTTGTTGTGCGAACTAATTGATTCACGTCATACGAAAGTATTGCCTAGAAAGAAATGCTTTAAGCGTCCAAATATTTATTGATGAGGCCCTTGATAATTTGTTTCCGAATAATACTTGTAGAAACTTTGGGGGTTAAAGCCCGTCAGCCACCTTCCTGGGTGCGCGCCTGGAACTTTTTCCTTCATTTCAAAGACATTTCATTTGAAACCGTCAATTAATTTACTTAATGTCACAGGATCAAGCTATATCGCTCTTGTCTCTGTCATTAGAGGCACTTATTTCGGTTATCCTATCAGATTTTTTCTTTGAATATTTTCTTCATCGCCATATGACAAGAAAACAGGATTTCTGCGCGATTTACAAGGCGCACCTAAATGAGGTTTACGCAGAAAAATTTCTACTTCGATTATCAGCTAAACAACCAATATTAAATTTAATTGCTTCGATTAAAGTATAACTTTCATTCTGAAGTTTAATGAGATTTCAATGAAGCGCCGGAAACGGTGGCGGATAGGTTATCACGCTCCAACTCCTGTCCCGGGTTCGATTCCCTACTAATCGGATTTTCCTGAATAGAGAATGGTCCTGTGCGCTCGTTTATTAATGTTTATCCCTCTCCTGTAATGGCCAATGAGTGGATGTTTGTTGAGGGCACCGGGAAAAATAATAAATTCATTTCCAAACAAGGAACCACGAACGGATTGGACCCACTAGGCGCGAGCTAGGGGTTTACCTTGTAAGGGGGTCCAAAAAGGATAAAGATTTCCCTTGTGGGACCTTGGTCCTTCGCCTGAGGCTTATGATCGCTAAAACTCACCCCTGCTGTCTGCATAAGTGACATTAATCAGACAACATTTTATATTCCATTATATCTTTTAATCCAAATTTTCAATTTCACTGTGACTTTGTTTCATAATACTTAATTTTAAACAGCAATATACCCATGGGCTTCAATTTCAAAACCCGATTAAGCCGAGACCAGTATAAAGCCAAGCTTTTTAACCGAAATCCTTATTTGTTAGAGGATTAACAGATGTTCGAGAGCAGAATCAATACGATATGTAGGCCAAACGTTTTGACGTAACTCTGAAAATTAATAATATAACCTAATTTGAGGAGAGGAGAGGACTTTCATTACGTAATACATCAACGGCTAAAGATCCACATTTCTGTAACATTACTTTATTAAAAACTGCTAACATCGAGTCAGGCAAATTTTGCGCGTTGTTTGCGGAATTAATGACCATAAAAGCTAATTCATCCGGCAATGGCTTTCCAAGAAGATTCAAAGACTTTGCGTTAAGAAAAGCGACGAGATTAGCAGGGCTGAGAGGAAACACGACGCCACCTTACGGCCACACTTCCGGCGTCTAATTTAGAATCCGTAATTTGGAGATGACGAAGGTGCTCTCGGGGAGATTTTTAAGGAAAGAGTCAAGGATTCATTCGATAAATGAGTGATAAGAAGGCCATAAAGAAAAGTCGAACTGATTTTGGTAATCCACCACGGGAAACTATCGGAAGTGAGAATTTCAGGAATCAACGGTGTAACCATGTTTGAGCTTCGTTATGAAAAAGGAAAGATGATAGCATTACATACCATAATGATGAGGACTTGTAAAACCGCCTATTATATTAGTAAGGGTATGTTAGTGTATTATTTTGACATATCTGCTTATAGATCCGATTTGATATCTTGAGCATGATGATGTAGAATGTCAACACGTTGATATTGTGGTAGTATTGCAAGAAAATCTTCGAAAGATAAGGTTTTCGCAGTGATTCAAACCTAGGACCTCTTTCACTGAAGGCGAACGCGCTATCTACTAGGCTCTCCGGAAGCCTCACGTTGTATATGGCATGAAAATAATAATCGAAACTATTACCGATACTATAGCCTCATTCTATTAGTTCCTTTTGGCATGAAGTTGTGGTAGGTCTCCACCTCATAAAACAGAAATTTATTTTTTTATTTCAAATGAACCTAAAAAACTACACGTAAAACAATAAATGACAAGACACCCGTTCCAGAAAAAAGTAAAAGACACAAAATGGAGTGTTTCCAGGTTTCTTTCCAGGAGCGACATGAAGATTTAAATGTTCAGAAGATTTATTGTTCAAGGTACAGGTAAACATTTAATCATTATTTTATGTATCATTTCAATATGAATTAAATCAATTACCTGAAAAATGATGGTAGTTTTGTACGTAAAAGACATAAAAATAAATTTCGAGCAAGGAGTGTTTCTGGGGTTCCTTCAAGGAGCGAAATGAAGATTTGAATTTTGCGAATATTTCTACAACTAAATTCAAAAACATTGATCAAATAATAATTCTAATATTATTTAGATATTAAACCATCCTTAAAGGTGATATGCAGCTCTCTTTTTGATAATTCTCATCCTTAATCTTCCCCTCAACGAAACACTGATAAAAACGAGAGTAAATTAGATGGTAGTATCAAGGAAGTCTTTATATCGTGCATATTCCACCACACGGTGACGCTGCATTCACCACAGTTCCAGAACCTTTTCACAGTCGATAAATGCAGATTCGCAACAATTTCCCTCACTCCCAACTGCGACCTCTAACCTGCGACAATCTTATGTAATTGTCTGCACTCGCGCGATTCACCCCCTATGCTAATGGCGTTTAATAGACTCTACCACAAAGTCCTTCGCCTCTCACGGAATATTCGACTTTTTCCTCTAAATCGGACGATAACGCCACAACAGAAGACCTCCGCTTTTCCAGAGAACAGGGCATGAAGCCGTTGAAGCGTGATCCGTCCCACAGACCCAAATAGAGAGCTTTGGCTTCGATCGCCACCAAGAATTTGTTGCGAATGTTCGAGGTTTTTACTTGGGCGATTGCCAGTTCTTCCATTTCCTTCTTTCGGAACTGTTACGCAACGCCATTAACTGACATCTAGTCGATGGCGGGGCGGACGTGGATGGACCGTTGCAGAGAGCGCATGTTTCGTAGAGATGAACAATGAGGCTATGATTTCCACTGCAAGTTTACTGGGATATGCAACAGCGGAGGAACGCCACGCGGGAATGGAAATTACCTCCAAACATAAGTGAACTTCGGTAACCGGCAGCAAGATCATCTTGACCCGAAGATTCTAACTAGTAACTCGACCTTCGCTTTCGACGAGTTTTCAATTATGTGATAAAATATCACAGTTTTTTACTCCTCCACAAAGCATTCTTTCTTTCCTTCTTTTCTGTTCTTTTGTTCCTTTTCTCTTACTTTATGACAAGGGTTAAATGGAAGATGGGACTCTTTAGTCCCAATTTCGCCCAATAAAGACGTTTTAGATTTTTAGATTAGAAAATTATGTAATTATGCATTTCGATATATCAATACAAATTATTTATATTTTGATATATTTTTAATGGGGCTATGGAAACGGGCCGCTTAGGCCATGCCACCTCCAAATCGCTGTTTTTCAACAGTTAACCCCCACCCGACTCCTTAGAAATAAAATGTATTTAAGCAAACAATATTATTACGACACTAATATATCTGTACATGCCAGTGTTTATATGTTGTATGATATAAATACTGCTATGTACTTAGGTATTTATATCCAAAAAACCTTCTTAAGTTTTCTTAACTTAAGAAGGATTAATATAAACTTAAGAAGCATATCATAAATCATATAAAACTTGCTATACTTAGGTATATATATTCACAAATCCTTCTTAAATTTTCTTCTCTATTTCTATTAACAAGTTTATCTGTTTTTATTTATGACGATAGGTTAGATGGAAGAAGAGACTTTTCAGTCTCAATCTCGCCTTAATAAGATCTTTTGTACATAATACCATTAACAAATCTATAAAAAATGTGCTCTGAGAAAAAAATGCACCATTTAGATCCTTCTTCATTGATGCAATCTGTCTTAAGGAGTCAGTAGGTAAATTTTATTCGACTCTTAACTCCATACGAATTCAGTTTCGACTCCTCAGCTCTGCTTCAGCAATATGCTCTGTGTATTTACACAACTATCAACATGACTGAGGCGAAATAAAAATAACAGTTGAGTTGAGTATTTATTTAATTCTCTCTATTTGAATTGTTTTCCAGCTATACATGATTCGCGCTAACTTAGCTAACACTCAGTAGCCCACTGCGCAGGTGGGCCTAGTTAATCTCAGAAAATAGGGGAGGCAGCGTTTACTGAGAGGACGAACAGTATTCATAGTATGACGCTTAGTGGGTAAATACACCTCAAATGCTCCACCTCTCCTCCACTTATTTCCTCTCTTGGTGATCGGCCAAGCTATTGCGAGCAAGCTTTACCATACAATGAGGAATGAAATTTTCTTCATTCGTCCTCTTGACAGACTAATTATAATTCCTTTTGTTTACTATCTACTCACAATCGTCCTATTCATGACTCTGATGATATGAAAGCTACTGAATTATCCTGAATAATGGTGTTCATTTAGTTCTACCTTACTGAATACTATGTAAAGCGTTCTTTTTGAGTTACACTTTAGAGGAGGTTTCCTAATCATGGCATTCTGGCTCAGTGAGGAAAGCGTACCTCACTACTCATTTTGCACAGTAAGCCACATTCACTATCCAGAGCTTTTGCTAGTTAATGATGAAGGTTTTGAGGCTCATACCGCCCTCTGTGCTGAATAATCTACAGACAGACGGTGACCACACTTAACAGTTACACAAATAACAATAATCATGAGTTAGTTCCAGATACAAATAATTATCTCTCACAATACCATAGAGTTCGTAAAAAATAATATTATTTCGAAGGGAAACAGTATTTTAGAATTAAAATTCGTGAAAATTTACACCAAATCCGAAGCTGAAAGCAGAATCGCTTTTACCGGAGAATTCGATTTAAAATGCAGGTGTTGGCAGCCTTGAACTGGTGGTTGCTTCTTTGGTGGATGTGATATTAGCCTTATAAGGCAGCCAACAACACCGTTAAATTACATCCCATCATGCTTCAGCGCGTACAAGTCAAGGAAAAACTATAGGGTGTCGATCCCAACTGGACCTGATAAACCGCTTTGAGATACGCTCCAGCAACCGAGTAACCGATTCCAGAATTTTAAGAGAAACTAATTACTAACGAAACTTGGGCCAACGACCACTCAAAGCTTTTCCCAATTTTTACCTCGTTTGAAATTACATAAGGTTTTCAAAGATTTTCATGTTTTTTAACTAAAATATTTACTAGCCCTTTCCGACGTCACCATTTTTTTCTAGTATTGGTAAAGAATTGCGGAATTTGAAACTTTAGAACTGAGGCGAGTATTCAGCGCTTAAATAAATTACAAATATTTCACTCGATATTCGCTAGGAAGCAATAAAAAAATTATTTTACGACGATTATTCGTCGAAACCTGGTCATGTTAGTCGTTTAATGAAAATATTTTTCGGAAAATATTACGTCCAATAGTACGTCTCTTTTCATTGTAAATAATGGATTTTCTCAAAACCTCGCCAGTGACTGTGAATTGAAAAGAATTTGATTCCATCTAAAGCTGACTCCTTTTCAAACATTCCTTTCGAAAAATAAAATAAGAGTGAGCTAAAAAGTACTCGTAAGTAACCCCAGGTCAATATTTTTATATTTAAGGGAGAGTTTTTTAGTCGGTTGTGTAGCTTCAGAACGATTCGCTTATAAACTTCAAATATTCTATACTATCAGAAATCCGAAAAATTATCGAAATAGTTTCCATGGAATGCGGAAAATTGATTTCTTTCCAATCGAGTCTGCAGTTTTTGTAGAGTAGAAGGAACTGTTTACGCAGACTTCCATAACAAGCGAAAGTCAATATTTTTCATGATCTTGAACTCTAACTTCCCGGAAAATGGGATATACAAAAGAAAAGAAACTGGTGACTAAGAAAAACAGAAAAAACTGGTTTCTGATAAGTTCTACCTAATGAAACAACTCGAACTTCCATCATTTAGAAAATTAACCTGCTGGAAATCCTTTCTGACTAAAAATTCGATGCATTTTATTATCTAGTTAGAAGGAAAACCATCTTATAGCCCATCTAATTGTATAAAATAAATACGCGTTGGCTTATAATTTTACAGCATTTTCAAAGATTCACCGTCACGGGTAACTAAAAGGCATAACTGAAGGGAAACCTTAAAGTTAGTCATTTCTCCTTGTTGCGAATTTCGCACTGAAATATTGATTTGCTATTTTTACTCACATTGCAAATGGTTTTAATGACATTAAATTCAAAGGCTTCTTTATTTTCATGGAAAGCGAATCAATTAATCAATGGAAATTAAATTAATAAATTTTAGTAGATTATCATCAATATATTTAATTAAAATATTTAATTACGACTGATCCCAGCGATATATTCGAAAGCGGCAAAAAAAAACCATAATAAGAGTATAAATGCAGTTCAGACAGTTATTCTGGAATTTTATACCGAAATTTTATACATTTAAAACAATAAATAAATCATTCGCTTGGTATTTTAACTCTCCAAACAAATTAAACGTGAAGGAACGTGAAATAATTCTACATATACGTTGGATCCAATATCTTTGGAAAAAGTTGACTTAATATTGAATTTTTAACGGAAATAAAATTACTGAGTACGCTTTTATGCGGCCGCGATATTAAACGACGAAAAGCTTTGAGGAAGCAAAATGAATTTCCAAATTTCCCCGCTGCTGCAGGGATGAAAAGTTTTAAAAACCTATAATTACAAAAGGATCCTAAGCTTTCACATTCACGAACAGGTAAACTGCACAGAGGACGGAATCTAAAGAGAGTTTTGTATTAATAAGGATTGTACCAAAATGTCTTTAAAAAGAGAAATAATACCTTTTTAGAAAACTCTGCCGTTGACCAAAATATCCAACTTTATTACTATGTTGAGTAAACACATTTGCATGCTAAAATCTAACCAACCTTCCATGAAGCACTATTAAAATAGCAGTAATGGAAGCAGAAAATTCAAAGTCCAGACTTCTGATGAAATAAAGCAAAAGAAAAAAAAGGGTAATTCGTTCGAATAATTCTTTTATGAATATATCACATTCTACTATACGGTAAAAAGTACAAATTTAACCATGAAATATATCGAATAAATATTTGCTTCATTTCCTGAAACATCTCTAGAGAGATTAATATTTTCAATTCAAAATATCCCTCCCTGGATACATTAATACAATTTGAAATTTAATTATAGTAGTACTGTAAAAGTGCTTGGTCAGCTAAGGCAATTTCACTGATATGAATTCCATCGTGTATTGAACCCGAGACCGCTCCACCAAAGGCGAACGCGCTACCCATTTGGCTATTTATGAGTCCTTTTGAAAAATTATGGTGAAGGATATCTTTATAAAACGTGTATACATCGTGAATAGTTTACGGAGATTTGAAAAATTATGCATGAGACTCAGCTAAATACAAAATGAACACCAAAAAATTAAACGCTTGATAATACATTGAGAAAGAAATCATAAAACCTAGCACTGAACTAAGGGGTGCAGTGAGGGTAATGAGACAATTACGTTTGATATAAATGAAATAATCATGCAGAAGAATAAAGGGCAAAATGAGTTGCAAATTTTAAATTAATAACATGGGACTAGGTACTAACTGTGAGAGCTTCAGAGGAATATTGCGTTAATATCTTTCTTTATGACAATGAAACTAAAAAAATCAACATGGCGTAGTTTTAATTAACGGAAATTCAATATTCGGGGAACAGGAAATTCAAAACTTTATCCCTGGGATTATTTCACCGACATTTAATTTTAATAAAAATTAAACCCTCGATACACGGTTGGCGAATCAAAGGGCGCTATTTGATTTCGTCAATTTTAATAAATACGAAACATGGTAGAGAAAGCCAATAAACGTCCATTTAATCTCGCAAATCTAAACAAACGACTATTAAATGTTCTTTGAATTCAGCCACCATTTCCATAACCATACATTAACGGACTTTTCGAACGGATTCCTCTGAACGCTGCTTTATGGAAACGCAAACAATTACTTCGGGTAAATATCTCACGATCGAATGGCATTATTTGCTCCGTTCGCACATTACGATTTCACATTCCCCGAGATCCGAGGATTAATTTACTGCGGATGATGCAAATAAAATCCAGACCGCAGCAACCACTAAATTCCGAAATCCAATTCGGAATCAAAGGAGGAAAAAACTCCCTAAGTCCCAAGATCGGGGCGGAAAACAAGAAAAACTGCCCTTTTTAAAAGTCGCTACGGTTTGCGGAGGCAATCGAGCAATATATCCGGAAAGATCGCGAGAAATAAAATAAAAAAACAGCGGAAGCGCCGCGTTCGGGAGGATATAGGGGCGAGATAGCGAAAAAAATAACAAAAGAAAGGCAGAATCCGCGGCGCCGGGAGCGCAGCCCGGTACAGACGAAGCGCGAGCGGCGAAATCGATATAGAGTGAATGCGAGTTGGGCACATGTCCGCGGGCCGGCGAAAGCATGCAAGGTCAAGGAGAAGTCGATAGCGCAACATTCGGGAAAGGAGGTCGCAAAATACTAGGGAGAGAGAGAGAGGGAAAACAACTTCGCAAAGAGAAGACACGATGTGATCCACGATGAAGCATTTTTTTCCGTCCGAAATATTTGATCCTTATGCCGTTGCCACGGGTGATGCAACTGGGGAGAGGAATAGGAAGATTCGTGAGAAAGATACATCCGCGGCGTCTTTATCCATTAGGTATCGCGGAAATTATAGACGTCGGCTCGAGATAAATGACTGTCATTATGAATGAACGAAGCGCGGGATGGACAAGGCCACGTCGATGTACCAAACATAGTGAAGGCTCGGCCTACACAAACAAGCCTATACATGAAAATGTGATCACTTCGGCCAAATCACGGAGGAAATTATAAGTCAGCATAAGGATAGGGTAGTGCTGTGAATAAACATGGCATACGATATGCCTAACCTGAAAGGGAACGGACTGAGTGATACATACGATAGAAGATGTATGTATGATAGTGATGTAAAAATGATAACAATAATAATAATGATGATGACGATGATGATGATANCAAGACCCAGTATTCTAAAGACGTAATTACAAGCATAGATTAATAATTTATTATGTTCACAAATAAAATCGATAAAACAATAAAGTAGTATTAATATTCAAAGTGCTTCGACTGCTTAGGTCATGTCGCTCCCCACCGAGAATCGAACCCGAGACCGTTTTCATAGAAGTCGAACGCGTTGCCCCCTTGGCTATTCGGGAGCCCCAATAAAGCAATTCGTGGTAATTCGAAAAATAGACACAATTAAATAAACACTGTTCGACAACTACTGGAAAATGAATGTTTGCCAAATATATACGTTTATAATATTCATTTATCGCCTTGAAGATCCGAGAAGAATTTCTTGACAGGGCGATTTTAATCACATATTCACATCAATTAATTTACCAGCAAATAAAGGTAGCGTACCAGCAAAGTAATGCAGAATATAGCCTAGATCGGCCCTACCGCACCTGATGCCTATTTGCTGGAGAATGTTTGGAATTCATAGTCATAACTATCGTGCATATTTCGATATACGAAGTCTGTTTTTGAAAAAAATCTGATACCAATAACAATAATATCCTGATGAACGTTTAAAAAGCAATTGGAATTTACCAAAATGAAACAGCCATTGCTGGTTATCAAATCTAACTTTTTTCTCGATTGTAATGCTGACTTACAATAGTTGGAATGCAAGAAAATACTTACGTCTTAAAAACAAGAGCAAAGAAATATTTATTCTTTCGACTTTTACTTTAAGAATGCTCTCAATTGACTGATCGATCGACATTGATTGCGAATTCAGTTGCACGCTCTATATACTACGGACAATGCAGCTAGACCGATGACCAAAACAGAACCTTTAGGCGATTGCTAAACCAAAGAGAAACTAAGAAATGACGGAAACAATCTGGAAACAGCAAAAATAAACGGGAAGTATATAAATATCAACTGTAACTAAAGCCCGAAATAAAGTTAGTGTAATGTAGTTCTGATTTCGCAAACCATTTGATAAATACTCATCGAAGTTAGAGGAAGGCTTAACTACCTAACATTTCGCTGTGACCAAAGCAAACAAGCCACTAAATTGCCACTTCGTAATATAAAAATGGCGACGAAATAAGCTTCGTTAAATTCATGCTTTGGTAGACATTACCCCACGATTAAGAAGTTTGGGTCAAGACCATTCGACGGCGTGCGAGATGAGAGGAAAACTCATAGTTCAAAAACTTTCAGCCCTTCGCTTTTTGGTGGATGATTCCCTGTGTAACTGCGAAGAAGTTCTTCATCGTAATTGAGGAGCAAAGCTCATTTCATGATGGTTATACGAAACGAATATAGGTCGGGCACAATTAAAAAGTTGCAGACTTGCAAAGAGCGCTCACGCTTATCATTCTGTTCTCATTAGCAATGCTCATTATTTTGAATATCTGCTCGAGATTTGAAAATTCAAAATTTCAAATCGCCGCATTCGTCGGCAGAATTCGGTGCGCCTTCTATAGTTCCGCACGACTAGGAGAGGTCACGCTACTCGATGATTGAATGCAAAAAATTCCGATAATGTGAGGATAAGAACTTCGAGATTCAAGGATTCCTGAAAGAGGTTTTGCTAGATGAATTATCATCCCAAAATTAATAGCGGCTTCAGTCATCATTTGCATTTACTTTTTTAGAAGTTACATTTTAACTTTTTGAACAAATAGGAGTAACTTTCCTAAAACTGATGATAATAATTTTCTAGTTTATTCCGCGTATCTTCAGCTAATTGTTTGAATTTTAAGCCTTGAAATGTATCTGAAATGATGTTTTTATCCTTGAGAGACTAAGTTACTATTTATTTATTCGTCGAAAAAATTACATTCATAAGTAGTAAAGACTTCTTAAGCCGTAAACGCATGTTTGAACTTGCTTTAAGTAAATTTCGAGTAACGGCCGGTGTAACTAAGTGAAACAAGTGAAACAAAGGGAAAGACCCAACACCGTAAAGTTTCACAACGACTGAAACCAGACCGAGTCCAACAAATGTAATTTTTTTAATCGACGTATTTCACACTTCAATTGGACCTTGTTCGTCCTTTTTCAGTATAAAAGAGGGTTTGCACTATATGAAATTCGTCAGTGTGGTTGCCTTTACTTTCTTTTCATTCATTCACACATCGACGATGTTATTTTAACCGATTATTTTATATTCTTATTGACTCCATTCCAACAATGGTGGTTTTTCAGCTTATTTTGACTCTGGTAATTTGACCGACACAGATTTCCTTCAGTCGTTTTCAACCTTTTCAAAATATTCAGTGTAGGTGACTCAACTATCTCCTGATATCAGCAAACCTACGTTAACGGCTGCTACTTATTTATGAAGAGCCGTGCCTCCAGATTCCATCAAAATCACGTTTTTTTTAAGAAAATGGGCAAAAAATATCACTGTATTTATTAAATTCAGAGAAGCTACCGAGAAATTAAAGGAAGAGTTACAGAGATTCTCGGCACGATAACTGTAAGTTATAACTCTACTAATTTAAATGACAAAGAAAACTGAAAGTAATTTGTAATGATAATTCTAGAAATACCAAACTAAATACAAGCAGTAAGAATCTAATCAATCCATTAACATGGTCCCCTCTAACATTCTAATCAAAATCTTGCAAATAATACAACATAACTAATGCTATGCTATTTAAAATTAGGAATAAATGAGGTGAAATTAATTATCGTACATTGCTCTCTTTTTACAAGCCTTTAAATTTAAGTTTTCGCTCTGAATTAAAATACTAGTCACACATTTCAAACAGAAACATTAATAGTAGGCATAGGGGTGGTTATGAGGTGAATTATTGAATAAGTTATAAGAGAACGAGGACTAAATAAAAACAAGAATGCTATCCATTCTGAGTTCGTCAATTGTCACCTATAATAAAACTACGGTAAGTGGCTTGATGCTAGATTTGCCGACATAGCCATTGCGATCCCAAAGACTCTGCTGTCTTTCAGTCTGCAGTTACGAACTCCATAATATTTTTCGAGCTAGAAAGACCAATATTATTTATGCGTGCATCGTTCTTAGGTTTGATATGTGTTCAGTTGCTCTTGTATGATGCTCATTTAAAAAATTTCCACCGCTGAGCTTCAAGACCCAGTATTCTAAAGACGTAATTACAAGCATAGATTAATAATTTATTATGTTCACAAATAAAATCGATAAAACAATAAAGTAGTATTAATATTCAAAGTGCTTCGACTGCTTAGGTCATGTCGCTCCCCACCGAGAATCGAACCCGAGACCGTTTTCATAGAAGTCGAACGCGTTGCCCCCTTGGCTATTCGGGAGCCCCAATAAAGCAATTCGTGGTAATTCGAAAAATAGACACAATTAAATAAACACTGTTCGACAACTACTGGAAAATGAATGTTTGCCAAATATATACGTTTATAATATTCATTTATCGCCTTGAAGATAGCAATCTCTTGGGCATGAAGGCCAATTGTTAAACTTAAGCGATAACATGATTTCCGGGAAGCTTACGAGCCGGTTTATCATCGGCGGTGAATACAATGTCTGAAATCTAACTCGAGGATAGGTTATGGCAGCGGGAGATCCGCCGGTATTCCTTGACCGCAATGGCACCGCCGATTTACCACTCGCGATGACACCGGCCTGTGATTTCGTGACAGTCGAAGGTTTTAAGGTCGCATACTTCGGAGAAATGGAAATCTGGTAAGGGCTGCGATGACGTGAGAATGACGCAAGTAGTTACAACCGTTAAATAGGTCTGATTAAGAGATTACCGGCGAGAACTTCTCCGCAATGAAGAGAAACATGGCTGGCAGAGGTTCATAAATAAACTGAGGACAGGTGCGATAAAGGCCGGAGAGGAAAATAAAGACGCGAAACACACAAAGTTGTCGGAAAAGAACTTCTAAGATGCCGAAGAAATTCGATATCAGCATCTAAGAATAAGAAATGTGTCGCGGTCGCCGCGAAGTAACTAAAGGAATGGGCTGCTCATATTGGTGTGATCATAATCGTAGTAGTAGTACTGTTAAAAGTGCGTCGACAGCTAAGGTCAATTCGCGCGTGACCCCTACGATCGTAGTCATACGATACGGATCATACTAACTTGCTGTTAGGAGAAGAAATAAAGTTGCTCATGCAATAATTTTGGAATTCACTGGGTTATAGAGGTCAATCGCTGCAAAAAGTCTTGAGAGATAATTGCTAAAGATATGTTTTTGAGGATTGAGGGTAATTTTTGTCGCTATCGTAATTAATATTAATGAGCTAAAATAATTGCTTGACATTCTAAGACTTTCATTTGTACTTATAACTTTGTAAAAGTAATCTCTAATTAAATGTTATGCATTCCATACTCATTTACGATAAAATAATTTAAATTGAATTATCATATTAACCTAGAGTTTAGTGCAGGGATAGTTATTTTATTTAGATAGCTTTCTTAATCATCTTTTAGCATGAACTATCAGTAGGTTTGCGCAGGTTTTTCACACCCCCCTTCTCTGAGGGTGTTTTCCTGCTGTGGATATTTTTTCCTAAGATATCACCTTAGGTTTTTTTTTACATCCACTCCTTCTAAAGTTTTCCTCTCTATTTCTTTTCACCTACACACAAGTCTTCATGTACATAAAATCATTGACTCAAGGTTAGATGGAAGAAGAGACTTTTCAGTCTCAATCTCGCCTTTAATAAAGACCTTATTATTATTAAAGACCTTATTATTTTTGTAAAGGGATAGCGCTTCCATCTTTGATGAAAGTTGGCCTTGATAAGTCCGTAATGATTTGCTTTCTTGGAGATTCATGAATCGGGTTTACGCTAGTTGAAATCAAGGCTAAGTGAAATTGTTTATGTTACACACTACATAAGATTCATACCATTGTAAATACAATAAAGATTTCAGTCCGAGTATCCAAGTGGGTAGCACGTTTGCCTTTGTGTGCGGAATGTGTGCGGAATGACCTGTAGAAACACTTTTAAAATACTATTACGACTTTATTTACTGGTAAATTATCTTTCTAAGTCATCTTTTATGTTTATTCTCAACCGGTGAGTGTAGTTCTCTAATGTAATCAATTGATCAAGGAGACAGATACTTCGTAAAACTACTTAACTGGGACTGAAAGAACTCCGTGTAAATTTTTATTTAGTAAAATTTTACACGGTGAGTTTTAGCAGTTCCAGAATTCTTGAAATCTACCAAGCGTGATACGGCAACTGGCTGAGGGGATCCTTAAAGAAGATATTTCATTGAAAATGTCTTTAGGATCGTCAGAATCCCACAGACAGCAGTCTCTTTAGAATTCAATTCAAAAGAAGAATCTTTATCCTCAGTCGTGCTAAACTTTCTCTAGTGGTGATTTATCGTCCAGTATCAACTAAAGTAACGTGGTTGAGTTTTTAGCTCCAATCACAATTTAACTACGGTTAAATAAGGACGCAAAATACGTTTTTACTGTCTTAGAAGAGAGGTAAAATGATAAGCAATGGGATATCCGTGTTATTTAGGATTGTTATTCACTGATGAATGATGAACTCATTGATAAGGAATTATTTCTTTTTCAAGTTCGTTTAAAATGTTAAAATTTGTTTAAATCTTAAAAATTAATCAACAGTAACCTTAAAAATAGTTATAACAGCGCAAATATCCACATTATTCTAATATGTTTACGAATTCTCCCTTCCATGTTTTCACGTTTATTCAAGTTTCGCAAGACATTTCATAAAAAATTTGAATATACTGAAAATATGGAAGGGATAATGCTTAAACATATTAGAATAATGCGGCTATTTGCGCTGTTATAACCATTTTAAGGTCACTGTTGATTAATTTTAAGATTGTAATCATCTAGCATGAAAACAGCAATAAACATGAAAAAAATACAAATTTATCCCCAAGAGTAAACGCCTAGAGTTGCACTTCTCCCAAATTATTTCACGAGTGGTGCAAATTTAGCAAATAACTGGAATTATTCAAGATCACGTTACTTACTCATTATTTTCTTTCCGGCCTTGAACAAACAATGCAAACAGTATTCTGAAAAAGTTATATTCAAGGTCGATGCATTCAAAACAACTTTAATTCTCGGTGAGAAAGCTCTTATTCGGCCACGGGAATCTTTCTCCTCGGCTTCACTTAATCACGTACCATTCAAGCAAATCCCGCGCGAATCTCCACCGCCGAATGACCCAAATAGTATTAGAGCCAAGTATCTCCGTGTGGGCGAATTCGCATCTCGGCTTATTGCTTGGATATAAGGATTACAGAGTTTCTCATCCCAAAAGTCTCTACTCTAGTTCCGTAGTAGTGTTAGTATTTTAGAAGTGCTTCAACAGGCGAAATCACTTGGTTTATATGGGCTACCACCGGGCATCGAACCCGGGACCACTCTCAGCGAAGGCGACCGCGCTATCCACTTGGCTATCAGGAAACCCCATATAGATGCGTTTAATTGAAAATTTCCCCTTTCGGGAAATAATAAATTCGACAAGAGGCTAAATATTATCTCTTCTGCAACGTTAGCTTCAGAAAAAATACATGACGCATCTTTATTTTCAGTATTAACTTTCATTAGTTTTTCCTGTTTTAGCGATGTGTAGAAAACACATTACGATGCAAAAACACCTCAATTTCTACAAGGGAGCCTCCTCTGTGGAAAAAGAGTCAAATCACAGCTGTAATGGAAAGAAATTCTCTTAGCATAAAGACATACTTTTAAATTTAACTTAATATTCATATGAGACTAATCATTTAGGCGGGAATTATCTCTCCTTCTCTAATGCATTATTTTGTGTAAATCTCTTCTTCTTACAACATTGCCACATTTGGTACTTTGAAGGGTAAATATTGTGACTATGTAAATATTGTAAATATGTTGGTCTCTCTGTAAAGTATTCAGCCCGAAGGCATTCCCTCTACCATCGGCTACAAAGAGCTAGGAGAGGGAAATGAGGCTTGAGGATGAGGAGTGAGGTAGTTTGCCTTAGCTTTCCTCACTGAGCCAGAATGCTATAAGCAGAACAAGCCCACGTTAGTGAGGCACAATGAATGTACAAGCAACACTTTTCGTAACATTGCATGAGGAGAAACCTTGATTAATGCCATTATTCAGCATAACTGATACCTCAGTGACTCTCATATCATCGCAGCCATTAACAAGACTGACAAAAAGATACATTTGCTCTATCTGTACCGAAAGACAAGCGAAAAATATTTCATCAATCATTTTATGGTAGCAGGACCAGTGACTAATGGTAATAACGAAAAATGTTATCAAGAAGCAGAGGTAACGGGAATCCAAGTAATTTTAAAAAGGAACTATTGAAACTCTGAAAGGTTGATGAAGATGAACGACATGAACGGAAATCTAATTCGGATCCTCGGTTACTTTTATTGATAAAGCACACAATGTACAAGTAGAGGATCCATAGTAGGTATATCATCCATCAATCGGTCACTTTCCGTTAAAATACTGGTTAAATTATAGATTCTTACGTATGCGTATTTCTATGACTTCTATATGCATACATTCATAACAATCGACGGAAAAACTAAAGGCAGCGACAATAGCAACACTACAGAATTAACTACTGACTCTTCAAGGAATAATTAACGTACTTCTTTCTTCAAAGACCCATGAATCACAACCACTTCTTTTTTAATGGAATGGATATTATAATACCTTAAATTACAAAAGTAAGAACCGTGAGAAAACCATGGAAACTATTATGTTAACAAATGAAACGGTGAAAGTCGACAGTAAATAGATTAGTGAGAAGGCGATAGTCGAGGCGACCTTCAGCGTCATGGCAATCAAAGATCCTAACTTTGGTAAATAGGAAAAAAAGCGCGTGGGAGAGCTTAAATGAGCTGACGAATGAAAATCTGCTGATGCCAAAACTTTCTCCAGATCCAACTCGTACCACACGTCAAAAACGTGTGATGGTGAATGATGGACCGCTTTTCGAACAAAAATCTTGCTGTCTTTCTGAACCACTTGGGCTATTTTTCAGTATATGAGGTGAGAGTAATCACTACTACAAAGATCGACAACGGAGAATGCTTAAGCATATTAGAATAATTCGGCTATTTGCGCTGTTATAACCATTTTTGAAGTTACTGTTGGTTAATTGTAAGATTTTACGTAACGGCATATTGTATGAGGAGCCAACCTTTCACATATCATGCCTCAATTTCATCTGAAGTGCTGAATACTAACTGCAGCGATGAAATTAAACTGTAATAATGGGCAAAATACAATAATAATCAGCAATATTTTTTATTTAAGTCCCAAATCCCCTCAGAAACCTCCATTTACTGGACTATTACTGTGGCGGGCTTCAAACAATAACAACGGACCACTCCCTACTCCCTAACACGTCCATTCCCTACTCGGAAAAATCCGACTAGCCGGGATTCGAACCCCGGACCTTGGGGTTGGAGAATGATATGACATAATAATTAACTGACAAAAACTACGAAGATTTCTCAATGATGCTCTCTAGAAAACAGCAGTAGGATTATGTTGCGCGTGCAAGTTCGTGTAATTGGGTGTCAATATAAAAATAGTTTTAAAATTCGATTATAAAATTTCTCTGGGTTCAATGCGCCACTTATAATTATGTAATTCGCAGTTTTTTACAGAAACGCCATAGGTTGGCCATCCATGGCATATTGTTTCAAAAATGACGTTGATACACAGAAGATTTTCTTGGAAATCTACTAGGCGATTACGTCTACGTAAATATTGCGAACAAAAGTTCGTTTATCAATTAGAAAACGGATTTATTTGCGAGAAAGCTTGTGAGAATGGTTGGAGCAGCCGTGTGGAAGATCCAAGTTCTAGTTAAAGTCAGAGTTATTATTTACCTCCGTTTACCTTTTGGTTTTTCTTTACATGCTGCCTTGAGCAGCGCCAATTAAAAGCACAAGGCACGATGAGTTACTTGGCGGAACTTCCGTTCTATTTGAATGGGATGAATTTCTGAGAGGAATTGCAGTATGTACCCAAATAATATTCGAGTTTTCTAGCCCAATTTTTAAGGCTGAATTTAAGAGGGCGACTTTTATGTGGGTACTACTTTTTCAAAGACAAAGTTCATGTCTAATCTGAGTCGAAATTTTAATAAGCGAAAGCCTAATTTATGTATGTACCATTACGAAACAAAAATGCGAAGATTTACGTATTATTTCGTACATAAAACACACGCCCTATTAGACACTGTTCTACCCCTGACGACTCACTACTATGACCGATTTTCTCTTGTAAATATTTTGCCTTGCTCTTTCACAGCCTTTCGCAAATTCGTTAACGGAAAAAAGGCTACAATTTGGCTACCAGAAAGTATAGGTCAAGTTGTACACGTAATGATATGATATACTTGGCTGCAGATATCTTTAGACGCACAATAATCTAAGATCGACTTTTAACAGAGGTAGGTGAAATATTCTGGATTTTCTGGTCACAAATTATGGGGGAAAATTTTGACTTAGATCAAATATTACTTGGGTACATGCGGTACTTCTTTCTTGCTGGAATCCGTCATTATAGACGGATTGACATTTTAGAATCCATCAATATAATAGAGTTAAAATATTCATACACAATATGCTTCTGGAAAAGGTAATAAACCTACACTACAATTTATCTACCTGGCGATAGCTTTCGCCTCAAATAATTATCAAGATTCTCTCGCTACAGCACGTTTGTTTTTCTACTTCCGATCCTAACCTGAAGGTTCAATTATAAGATATCTTCATCGGGTTCGAATGGGACGCAATGTAACGTGGAAATCAAAACAATCTAACCTCGGGGCACGCTTAGGTTTGGAGGGCAGCGATGGAGCAAAAGCAAATTGAATGGTGAGGAGATGTAATTGATTGGGGGAACAAACCGAAATAAGGGTCGAAGGGATATATTCCGCAAGGTGGGGAGGGGTGAGTCAGAACCAATGGCAGATAGGATCCGCAATCTCATAGGAATTTTTCAATCTCGGAGTTTCCTTGCTAACGTCTTTTTTCGTTTCCGAAATTCGATTCCGAAAGTGCTACGAGCATGAATACCGAAGTCTGCTTCAACCTTCTACATGTCTTCTTTTTATCATTTCTGTTTTCCATAGGAGACTTTCTTAATATGGCATATGGTTAATAAAAGACGCATTTAACAGGTTTAATAAAAGATCGATGCCAAGTTTGGCAAACCGAAGGTAAACTGTACATAGTTAAGGTAGCAATTTCAGGTTAAATAATACAAAACTTTCGGAAAGGAATACCCGAAGTACGGGAAAATTCCAGAACACATGGCATAGGTACATACACAAAATCTTTAAGATATCATGATAGACATATGAGAAGAAGAGTCTGTTGTAATTTTAACACATTATTTCTATCAGGTAACTTCTTCTTCGTTCTTTTTTATATGAATCCACGAAAGCGAACTCTTCTATAGCAGAAATTATCAACTGTCGCGCAGTTTTAATTCATTCGTTCAATTAATTTTCACGCGTCTTCAGATCAATATCTTCTTACTTTTACATTTTGTTACAATAGGCCAATTTTTAAGCATTAGATTCAGGCTGTAAATCAAACTTCAGATATTAGAAGCTTCAAAATCTGCGAGGGAATTATATTTTTCAGTCCATTTTCGAACTTCCCTATTTTCGGATTGTTTTCATACATAACTAATACATCACTCTGCCGCATAAATCTCAAGAGAGAAAAACCTAGGATTACTAGCAGGATATTATTTAGGGTACTAGTTTCACTACCAAGATATTATTAACTTTTAGCAAGTGAATTGTGAGGAGATTGCTTAAGCTATGATGTTTTCCCTGGTGTGGCTAGAAATTCAACCAAAGAAAATCAACTAAATCCTTCGAGTATGTTTTTCCTAGAATAGCTGTAGAATCAACTACACTATAATATATACTAACTACACTAATCAACTATACTAACTACACCGATCTAAGAATTACAATCTCGAGACTTAACGCTCATGCAGTGATGTGAGTTATTGTTGATGGAGATGGTTAATAAGTCATTACATTTCAAAGAAAGTGACCAATATTATGACGTGAAAATATAGAAAGTTAAGACAGTTTTAAGCTAAGCTCGGAAAGGTTGCATTACTCATATCTGGGGTAAGCAACAAACTTCCCCATTTCGAACACTTCTGATACATATTTATAATTGCACACAAACCAAAATCAGGAGATAGTTATACCCTTTCGAGTAATGGAAATCTGGATTAATAAATCTAGTAGGAATGCAACCCTTTTGGGGAATGGAAATGTCTAGCCATTAATTACGGTACTGGGTTCTTATTGACCAGGAGTTCTTACGGAAAGGGAATACTAACTTGGGTCCTTCTCTCCCTAAACTATTAATTTTCTCCATGACATAGGGCGGCGGTGTGCTTTATCAGACCCCTGTATGTTTCGACTTCAAAGCCACCATTGCACAACCCTCCAATATCTCCTTTACAGCCACACTGCACAGTGGAAACGTTCATAGGAGAAAAGATTTTGTGCTTTTTGCTCTTCTACAATAAATACATTTCTGGTTAAACACATGAGTCTTTCAACTTGGGAACGTGTCCACGATAATTCTAGGGACGGCTCTTAATAGATTGTCTTTCTGGTATCAAGCAAAGACTGCCACTGTCTACCTTGTTTCACTTTCATTGACCGAGAAATGTCTCTAAGTTGCGGCCGTACTTACTTCGAACCTTACCAGTTAATTCCTTCATTCAAATCCTTTCTTTTACTTTAAAAGATTCGATAAAAAGAAATCACCTACGTTGTTTATATTTCTACATTCAAGAGCGAAGCAGGTCTTGTCGTCAGATGGCATCCATGTATTGCACAAGGATCAAGGAAAGATAAAAAGGTTGTACTTATAAGCATGCGCCTTAAAATGAGTGTTTAGTGGTTAGAACGCCTGCCCGGGAAGTTGAAGATCTGGGTTCGAGTCCCAGTCACGTCAAATAAACTTCTGTTTATCCTTGGAATCCATACATTAATGAATAACATATACAAGAGTCAATAAAACTGATATTACAAAGTAAATACACGCCAAGCTGTTTCGGGACTGTTTCGGTAGAGTTGGTAACGAGGAAAGATGTTTTACTTCCCACGGAAAAGCCGTGCGGGTGAATCCCAAGGAATAACAAATATGAAAAATAGCGAAATTACTGGGACTCGAACCCAGGTCTCCCTCTTTCCGGGCAGGTGTTCTACAAGTTGATGTACGACGATTTGTACTTGTGGCTAGAATTACGAGAACGACGAATGAGGCCCTGAATAATGCCATAGATATTTATTTATTCTGCGACTCGCTCTTCTTTTTAAAGCGAAAAATGTATTCAAACTTGTCTGGGTGATTTTCATTGTAATTTATGTTGAGTTTCTGTGCTTTTTTCTTTTTTAGATGTAATCATTTGTTTTTATGAATTTATTTGTTTATTATATCGCATTTGGCGACTTACCTGTTTGTAGTAAATGAATTATAACTATTAAATGTGGCTCTCTTTCGTGATAAAGAATGATTTATTCCAAAGTAAAGAACATTCATATTTCCGCAGTAGGTGGATTGTAGATTTATAGAGTGTATTAGGTATTTATTTTAAAGGAGTTGACGACATCAGTAGACAATGTGTAGAAGAGCGAAGTAAGAACAATTTGCTTGGTGTTCCTAAACAGTTAACGTTGCAGTTGCAATCCTGACTCATATGCCAATTCGGCTCCGTTCATTTATATTTGAGAACAGCTCAAAAATTCAATTTTTTTAGTTTAACATTTCTCTTATAAAATATCACACAAAAATTATTCAAAATGAATTCCCGAAGATGGAAAAAGCGCTTCGGACGATAGATAAACTCAAGAACCCGTGACGTAGTCCACGAACATAGAGGATTCGAATTTTAATAAGAAAAGTCGAAGCAGCGACGATGAAGTAGTTTTCGCAACAACCCCCTGTACTGGATCAAAGTGTCCCCTGGGGTGCGAGTTTCCCAATTTGGGATATTTGGTGGAGCGGGAAAGAGGGGAGAAGCATCGGCAGGGCCGACCCAAGATTTGTGGCCGCCCCTAGGCAAGATGAAAATTGCAACATCCCCAATTCCTCCCGAGGAGACCGGTCGATACTTGGGCAATCCATTTCGCTTTATCTTTGCTGCCGAGAATGCAGAATAGACGCTGTTTCTTTCTGCCTACCCCAACCCTCACCCGCTATATTTAACGACATCCGATCTAATTACGAGGCGAAAGAGAACTGCGAACTTTCGTTGTGGAAAGAGCATATGCATTGCGTTCTTTTGTCTTTTCCAATTACTTTTCTTTGAGTCAAAGCCTAGATGTGTCACCGATTTCTCATGATTTTACCTTACTCGCTTACCGTATTTGCTTTATTTTCTGAGAATAAAGTAATTTCGCGTACTTATTAAAATATATAACTACAAAATAATGAAGGAAAGACATATATACTTTATCAAAGGAATTTATTTGGAGATACCGGTTTCGGCAGTTACATGCCAACATCAGATCTCCTCTTGGAGATCTATTACCGGTTACCTCCAAATAAATTCCTGTGGTAAAGTATATATCTCTCTTCCTACATTATGTTATTCAATTATCACAACATTTCGGCCGCCTCCGTGGATTTTATAACTACAAAATATTATTTTTATGAAAGAACGACTGATCTCATTCAGCAAAAATTTCTATAAAGAGATTTATCGGAAGTTTGGTCGAGTTTTATCCTTTGAGAAAATATGAGTAATTTTTAATTAAGAATATTTAGGTATGTTTCCAAATCTAAGTAAAATTTTAAATGATGCTAAGAACCCATTTCGTGGTCGCATCCTTTTCGGTCCATGGATCAGTTCTGCTTCACCAATGTTTCATCGATATTCCTACTGTTTCACGTCCTTTTGGTTCTAATCTATATAATAATATTGCATTCTCCATCATCTTCAGATGTTATTCAGCTATCCTAGAATGTTTCTAACTCTTTTACGAATTTCTCTGAATTCAGTTAATTTCGTGTGGTTTCTGATCAATTCTTCTTTTTTATTATATTCTTTTTATTTTCCTTCTTTTTCTATGGTATGATCTGAAGTAAAAACATAGCACAATTACAAGAATATTGGGTCGTTTTTCCAACTTTACCCTCCAAATTTTCCCGGCCTCGGTGGCGCAGGGGTTATTCTGCTAGCCTAGCGACACCTAGGTCCCGGGTTCGAATCCTGGTCAGGGCACGGTTGCTTGTATTGTGTTGATTCGTGTTGTATTATGTAATTTCAGGGGATAATACGAGTGATCTTGCAAAAATAAAACTCAGCAATATTAAAGCCATGGTGACGATTATTATCATTAAATTTCATACACTTTAAAAAAGTTTAGAAACTGGAACATAATAAAAAATTGTCATATTTAATGACAGTGGATTAGTTGATGAATTGGTACCGACTCAGTTTGACAAGCAAACCTACAGTATTGCTCTGTTTACACTTTCTTTAAAATTTGAGCCGTTGACTTCATTGATACATTACACTTTAACTTTTAAGAAACATATATGATTTTTTCGATATATTATTTCTTTGTTTTTAACTTTCGTTTTTCTCTATTTTAACGGGTTTTTCTTATGTGAGGGTATTCCCGTAACGTGGGTTTTTTCTCTACCACTATCAGTTGTGGAGACTTTTTCCTTCAACCATACGTTTTTGGGTATTTTATTTTAAAAAGTTTTTAATAGTAAATCAAATTTACAATAAGATACGAGATTAGATGGAAGAGAAGCTAACCTCGCCACTAAAGGGTCCATAATAATAACAACAGTTCGTTAGCTTTCTAAAATTAATAAGATAATCTACATTTTCAATATGATACGAGAGTTCGCACAATTTATATATGTGATACTTTCGTGATTTCGTATCATCAGGTAAATGTCGTGACATCACTGCTACCTTCATCTGAAGTGCTGACGAATACTCCGCCCTAAAGATCGTGATAAACGAATGCCATTGGTTCCTCATCAATTTTCTACGCATCAGAAGGGGGAATCGTGAAAGAACGGGAAGAGTAATTAATGGTTGAAGAGGCGGATTTTTGATTTCGTGTGAGGGAGGGGAATAACGCAGGAGAAACTAGCGAGGGTGACTTCATCAAGGGCCATATTTTGGGAAGGATTTACGCAACTCGAGAGCGTAGCAAATATAACGAGTTGCGTGGGTAGAGAGGGACTAAAGATTACAGAGGGAATCGCCACATTTGAGATGTATTGATATCGAAAACTTACATTTGTTATACTGCAATGTGAACCACAAAATGACTATTTTCAAAAAAGATATCGCAAATTCATAGAAAAGGAGCCTCAAATAAATCGCTTACTAATTTTCGAGTGAAAGATTGAAAGAATTCTGTACGGGCAATGTATTACTTTAATAACAAGCTTCAAGACTCCCGTTAATAGTACAGCAACGTCTTTGGCTGTTTAAGGGCCGGTTTGATAATTTATACTTTATACTAATGGATTATATCACAAATTTTCACTTTAGGACTCGAAAACTATACTGTTTTGTTAGAGTTAAAGTGAAGGTTATAATTAATCTCCAACATACATGATTGATTAGCAAGAATATTTACTGTAAGCTTCACTTCAACTCTAAAATAACAATATAATACTAGGCTTTAAAGTGAACATTAGTTTAAGTCCATTTTAAGCACGACCTAAGAGTATTAATACTTGAGCCTATGGTTAGTGTTTCCGGCACTACTCTTAATACCCTTAGTTTTTACCTCTGGTAATCATTTCTACAGGATGAGGCGACCTTTTCCCGAAAACTGTCTGACGTTGATCTTCCATAGCTGAGAATTGAAACCTAGTCCGCTGTGTGGCAGGCGCCTTAACCGCTGCCACATCAAGGCATAGGATGCCTCGTATAAAAATGATAATCTATTCCACCCACTATATAACCATGATGATACTTGGTAAATACAATACTGCCTTTTTCTTTGATCGAAAAATCTACTTGAAGTCAGACGTAATCTAAGAGAAGTCTACTTGAAGAAATTAGCTTAAAAAACTCGTATAGAAAAGTACTTCATAGAACAAAGCGATTCTTCATTTCTCGCCATAAAATGAGGTTACTCCACCGTTTACTCCGAGTTCTCATAAAACATCACCACTCTGCCTCAACGACGTTCTGATACGTTTCATTTGATTCGAAAAATTTTCGTTTAGGCATTACGCAGATCGAAGATTTCAGATCCATTTCACAAAGCGGTTCGGGGCATCAGATAAAGAATCGTTTAAATTTACGAAGACGAGAAGCATTTTTATAGCATTCTCAAAACAGAGATAAGAGAAAGTGTGGAACGAGGGAAGGAATGAAAGTGGCTCAAGAGAACCCACTCGAGGAAAAAATAATAAGTGTTCCTATTGTTTCTAACCTATATAAAATTGAGTTATTATGAATAAGTTATTACGTTCATTATTTCAAAATTTGCCTATAAAATTAATTTAAGACTTTCCCAAACAATTCAAGCCATTAAAACACGGATCCCGCATACGGGCTAATCATTTCCTTACTCGATAGCCTACCCGTATTAGATACGAGCAAACAAGTTAGAGGGATAAAGTAGTAGATTTGAAAACAAATAAATGAATGTTTTACTAATCAAATTCACTTCTTAGGAAGGTGTTTTTCTGAATCGTGGCTTTTCTCCGTAAACCTTCACTTGAGAAATTATTGCCCACAACCCAAATCGTTGTGTTTTTGTTTGTACCTATATATAGCTGTATCTATAAGTTTTTTGTTTGTTTACATGTCTGCCTATTAGTTTGTATTTACTGTTTGCACCAATTTCTTGTACCTATGTTTGGTGGATTGTTTAGATGTACTGATTTATTTTTCTAGATATAAGTTAATTGTGGTAAATTGTTTTGGTCATTAGTCTGATATTATTATAATGTAATATCTACCGAGGTTAGATAGAAGAGAGGCCATTTTGGCCTAACCTTGCCGTAAGCGTAAAATAATAATAATAATAAAAGTCTGCAACTTAAAATCTGTCAACATTGTCCCAATAATAATTCCAGTAGCCGGTATAATGCCTAAGAATTTACGTGAAAGCTTTGAAAAATTAGAATAGAAAATCAAATTTTTGTTAAAATACGAAGAAAACTATAATTAGTACATGCTCTATAGCAAGAAGATTTTTTAAAGGCACTGAGAAGTGCCAAGTATTAATAATTATTATGAATTAGAGAAACGGAATGGTAATTTTATGACGGAACAATATACAAGTAAATTACAAATTAAGATATTGGAAAGCTCTTGCCAATGTTTTAGTGGTGAAAAGATGTTGATAATGACATGGCTGAAGATAAAAAATGCTGATATTTACAAGCCGAGTCGTGAAGAGACATCTAGAAGGACGATTCAGAGGAAATAAATATTTAAAAATTGTATTTCAAAGGATCTTAACCAGAAAAGTGTAGTGGTATAATGGAATTTCAGAATAGGATTTCAGGAAGGAGAACGTTACAGAAAGGGAGTCAGAAGAGGGATTACGGAGGGTGCGTTTGGGAGGGGAAATTTCAAAAGGGAGATTTTTAGGAGGGGATTTGCGGGAGAATCACTGAAGCATTGCATAATTATAAGGTGAGCATTCAAATTTAGAGAGAGGGAACAATCCTGTATCGGACGGAAAAGTTAAGCCCTGTGAGGGGAGCAACCGAACGGAATTCGAAAAGGGGAGGCGGGAAATCAAGACGGAGGGAGAAAGGATTTCTTTTGTAGGGACGCAGATAGGAAGGGAAACTAGCGTCGTACGTGAGCGATAGGAAGGCGGTTTGGAAACGGGGCGGAATCAAGGGGTTTGTGAGCTATTGAACCATGGGCGGAGGGTGAAACGAGTAGGTGGATGTGGGGGAAGGCGAAATCTCCGTCTGGAGGAAGTGAATGAACTCGAGTGGAGGTCTATCCATGGGTTGGTGGGAAATTAGGAGGAGAAGGGGCGGCAAAGGAAGCAGCGACAAAGGAAAAGATTGAGATAGGAAGGAAAAGATACTAGCGATAGGTTGAGATATCAAAGGAAGAGGGAGAGAGACTCGCTTCAGACAGCGAGAGCAAGAGGCCTCTGGGCACGGAAAGGAGGGGAGCATAGAGTTGTGAAATGTGATGGGAGATATATTTAGCAAGGGATGCGTAAAACAAAGACGTAACAGGATATCTGAGAAAATTCGTCGAAAGATTCCCTACTACTGTTATTATTTGCTGTTCGGTAGACGTTTAAACTTATTTGTGAGATACGTCAGATATTTTTGATAGTTACGAAACGACCAAGTAAGAGATCTTTTTAATCACTGATCCGGATTAAAATTGCAAGTTCTCTGAACGTAACAGTAACAGTTATCTACTAGTTATCTACTAGTAGTATTTCATTTACCCAATATCGAATGCTATCTATGCAATGGAAATACTTCTAAAACACGAGAAATTCTGTAGATTTATGTACAGAAACATTAAACGGAAGTTTATAAAACACACTCATTCAGGAATATCATTCAAGCGATGCAAGTCCTACATTAAACTATTATTTGTTTATTTATTTAACGGAAACAGGAACCCCAATTACTTGATAGTAGCAGTAGTATTGTTAAAAGTGCCTCCACAACTGAGGTCATTTCGCACTTTGGCTTCCTCCAGGAATCGAACCCGGGACCACTTTCGTTGAAGTCTATCTCACTTGTCTATCCGGGAGCATCATAATACCGGGCCTAAGATAGAATTGGTAATTCTGCATATTTTGTTTATTGTGGGAATTAAAATGATTTTGAAATTCTGAACTAATTGAAATTATTACCTTCACTTTAACTCTAACAAACCATTATAATACTGGATCCGAAAGTGAACATTAGTTAAGCCAATTTTAAGTATACATAACAATACTGGTTTGAGGTTTAAGAATACTCCATAAGCCGCATGCACGCAGTTGGAACTCGCGTTGGAAGCAAACGGGAAGGATTACTGATTACTGGGAATCACCCAGTGCCCATTTCGCAAACAGTCTCCATTATCAAGGGTTCCACAAAGGAGAAATGCTTTTTCTTACAGTGTATTCTCTTTCCATTATAATACCGGACCTGAAACTTCTAAGAAGTCGAAAGAAGCGAACAAGAGATCTTAATAAAAAGATAAAGAAATAGTTTTTAGTATTTTAAATAAACAACCTGTGAAGCTACCAGATAAAGGGCAACAGCAGAAGTGCCTCAGGGATGATGACATCTCTTAAGGCAATCCCGAGAGAATGGAGGAGAGGAAGTCTACGTCTTGGAAGTGATGAAAACGTTAATTGTGTGAGGAATTGAGTAGTTGGGAGGGTAGCGTGGGAATGGACCAAGGGATGGGACCGGAGCGAAGGGGGGGCTGCAAAGTAAGGGTTGAATTGATGAGGGCTACGCAAAGAGGGTAGCGTTTGAAGGCTTTGAAAGAGGAGTTGAAGTTTTGGAGGCACTTACTCTGGAAATCGACGTTAAAGAGAGTTTGCAGAAAGGGTTAAGAAAGTGCTCGCTTTGAGGCTTGAAAACTTACGATGCTATTTGATGCCTTGAGAAAATAAGGAATATTCATGAAAACGATCTGCATTTGTTTGACTGTTTTGCCTTTCATTCTTTCTTTTGGATATTTGGAAGGAGAAAACTTTAAATACTATCAGATACTGTAATTAAAATCTTTGCCTGCCGTTTAATGAAATTGTCGGAACTCTATGGAAAAAGTTTTATGCGAGCTTGATACTATCTTAGGCTATCTTGCTGCCGCCAATTGAAGTAACAGGACATTTGTTGTTGAAGTTACATATTATCGCTCCCCATTTAACTTAAAAATCTGCAAATAAATATTAAGCTCATTCGCAGAGAAAAACTTGATTTTAATGAAAAAGAAGGTGAAAGACTAAGTAGTTTATGATTTTGAGCAATGGTAGACAGAAAGTTATAGTCTCTTCAGTAATTAATATCATTGCAGTGAAAAATAAAGATATGCTAAATGATAAAAGATAAGGTCGATAGTTATATATATGCACTTGAAATGATATATTATAACGTATACTATTAAGGAGAATTTCTAGAGTTTTATTTTAGGGATATTTTACTCGATAGCCTACCCGTATTAGATACGAGCAAACAAGTTAGAGGGATAAAGTAGTAGATTTGAAAACAAATAAATGAATGTTTTACTAATCAAATTCACTTCTTAGGAAGGTGTTTTCCTGAATCGTGGTTTTTCTCCGTAAACCTTCACTTGAGAAATTATTGCCCACAACCCAAATCGTTGTGTTTTTGTTTGTACCTATATATAGCTGTATCTATAAGTTTTTTGTTTGTTTACATGTCTGCCTATTAGTTTGTATTTACTGTTTGCACCAATTTCTTGTACCTATGTTTGGTGGATTGTTTAGATGTACTGATTTATTTTTCTAGATATAAGTTAATTGTGGTAAATTGTTTTGGTCATTAGTCTGATATTATTATAATGTAATATCTACCGAGGTTAGATAGAAGAGAGGCCATTTTGGCCTAACCTTGCCGTAAGCGTAAAATAATAATAGAATTGCATTTGTACACAATAAATGCTGGTGATAATGTTTTAACAACCATATCTTGTAAAGGATTCTTGTCGGAGATAAAACGAAAATTAACGTTAAATTANCTGGCAAATGTGTGGGCTTTCAGCGCTAATTGACTCTCTATGAAGAAAT
This sequence comes from Ladona fulva, assembly GCA_000376725.2. Classification (NCBI taxonomy): domain Eukaryota; kingdom Metazoa; phylum Arthropoda; class Insecta; order Odonata; family Libellulidae; genus Ladona; species Ladona fulva. The sequence goes on from KZ308777.1 coordinate 312,719, forward strand.
TAAATTTTACTGTTCTTACACAAGTCATAATATTGCAACGATTCACAAGCTGCAACAATATAGGAAATGAAATGCAAATCTTTCAAATACTGGCGACTTCCGACGATGATTGAATAGAAGAGCTATGGGAAATAAACTCCAGATTTAGAAAAATGAATTTGCGCACCCTGATTTGTTAAACTTCCCATTCTGAAAGTCTCTCGAATATCATGCGGAAGTACACTTTATTCCCATAAAATCAAAGAGCATGAAAAAGGAACTAAACGTCTCTGAAGCAGTATAAAAACCTCCCAAAATGTTTCCTGCAGAGGAGGCAACTCGCAGAACACAAGTGACTGCTTGGAAGTTGAGCTTTGAGTCGATCTCAAGATTGGATGACAAAAACATTCCGTAACCTTTGAGCGACTTCAAACCCTTTATGAACCAGTTCATTACTTAATGGTGACATGTGACAGATGCGACTGTCATGTGCTCTTCTGACTATGGAACTCATCCTTTTAAAAGTCTACCCATCCACATGACGAAGGGATCTATACTACGAAGACAAATTAAAACCACGGAGTGGAGTATTGCGTGACAAAATAGTGAAGATAGACATCACAAATATATCCATCTATCTTACAATTTTAAAGTTTTATTTAGGACTATTAAAATTAACTGAATCATAAGCAAATGTTTCTGCTCCGCGATTTAAATATGTTGCATTTAATATATATAGAATCGCTTTCTCCACAATTTAGCAAAATCTATTTTGATGAGTTCTTAAATAAATTATTAAGTGATAAAGAGGCTAATTAATAGACTCGAGTGAAATCTGGTGGCATTTCATCCTAAAACTGCACTCGTAAATTAAAATACACTGTCCACAATGTACTTATTCACACAAATGTGACATTTTGTGGACAGTATATTTTAATTTCCTAGTGCAATTAAAGAGGCTAACTAAATATTTAGGCAGGCGGGCCTGAGAAAATAAATTCTTCTTAAGAAAATGCAATTCATTAATAACAAAGAATGGCTATTTTGCATAAGATTTGGGAGAAAGTTTACAAATGTATTCGTTTCTCAATAAAACCGACTAAATTTTCAATCTACGAAGGATAACAATTTTAAAATTAAATTTATTTTATATTACTAGATGAGATCGTTACAGAGTTATCATGCCCATCAAAAAATGAATCCCCTAAAACCCTTCGCTCACTTGACACAATCTTAAATTCTATTGGAAAAACTGTCATCGACAACGTCCAAAAGCAAGTAATTTATAGTGAGAAGGGCAAGGCCCGTCGCTTGTAACAATAACGGACTCGGCGACCACATCTATGAAGGCATGAGGAAAATTTCACATGCTTCCGGAGACATTCAATGAAAATGGCAGTCTAGCGTCAAAAACTGTTCGCCTCCGCAGCCGTCGACCTTCTCTGAAAGGGACAGGAAATGTTTTTGACGCCCAAGACGTTTTTGCATGGCAAAGAAGATGTTTCGCGTCGGAAACAGCGGTAAAGTTTGTAGGGGAAGAGGAGTTGGGCAACCGCCTGAGGCGCGGAGTCTCTGCGGGCGTTAAATGAATGATGACAAAGATAAAATGTATTCTCATAGGCGGAAAACTGATGGATAAAAAATTGGAGTACTTGAGGGAAATTGGATTTTTGGGAATGGAAACGTCACGGCTAAGCTGAGTTTTTGACATTAAAGTACTTGAATTGGATGCAGCTACTAAATTTACCGCTCTTGTGATTTAGGAACTTAAAAATCTTACCTTATTTAGAATAAAAAAGACTTTCACATTTGAAACGCTTAATCCGAGTCTGATGAATATAATTTGAAAAAATACCCTCACTTTTTAGCCCTTGAGTTTCCCTGTTATAAAGAAATAATTTTGGATTTCAGGCTTTCTATTTCATATTTCACATTCATGCAGAGGATTGAAGAATCTACAAGAAAAAGGAGCATGGTTGTGCCCACACGTTAGAGTTTTGAGAAAATCCCTAATAAGTCATCAAGGTTTCTTTTGTAATAGTGATCATTTTGTTGAGCGGAATTTTAGGTATGGACCTTCCTTTAGCATGTTTTTAACTGTGTCAAAATATTGTTCTGTGTCTGTGATCACTGCGTTCCCCAGGTTCCCGGATAGCTAAGTGGGCATTGCGTTCGACTTCGGTGAAAGCGCTCCCGGGTTCGATTCCCGGTGGGGGCTTAGGTGCCAAAGCAGTCGAAGCACTTTTAACAATGCTACTACTACTACAATGCGTTCCCTTTGTCTGCTTTGAGATGAAGACAATCTTTTTTGTTAAATGTCTTGATAACGATGTACCCTTTTTTGCTTGAATTTCTTGTGTTGCTATTTTATTTTACGTTTTCTCAAATTTGTCGTGTGTTTTTTATTTTGAATACCTCTTTTCTTTAGGATGACCAGACTCACAAATAGCTACTCAAACGATATTTATATCTTCCACGAAAGTCGTTCTTCATTAACCAAGAAAATTAAAAGATACTTTAACGTTTTTCCGTAATAATATTTTTTTCATCATTCTTGTTTCAGATCCAAATTTCTGATAATCTAATTATTTTCTTAACCTCTTCAATTGCCTTCACCTCCTTTACTTATTATAGTTCCTATTCCTTTGTAATATTGTGCGCTTAGAGTTAACATAATTATGTATATAAATTATTCCATTTTTACTTAAATTTTATTCGTTAAGTTTTCTTGACATAAAGTCTGCATTCATTTCTCTTCCGTTGTACTTATCCTTTGTAAAGGCATTTCCAATCAATATAAATAAATAAAGATTCGATTTTCATCTGCAAAAACTTTTTTTAGTTACTAGTTGATTTAATCTTCAATTTTGAGAAATACCAAGCAATACATTCCCTGGCGTAGAAAATGTTCCGTTGCTATGAGTTGATATATAGCTTTAAGCTGTTGAAGCTGTCAGGACAAGGGCATGCTTATGGTTCTTAAACAGCCATATGATACCGGATTTCAAGACTTTTTAAGCAGAAACTCCAAATGCTGGCAAATGTGTGGGCTTTCAGCGCTAATTGACGCTTATCGAATCACCGTTCTCATCGAGGATCTCTCGTAGGGATAATCGCCCGCGAGAAACCGCATCGGCAAAGAGCAATCGTGCGTTACGTCATCGGGGGAACAAATGAAAGGTAAAGAGCGATGAGAACCACAAAGGCGCTAAAGAGGACGAAAACGCGCTCTCATCCCTTGCCTTCCCATGCTAATTTGCGCTAAGCGCAGCGGCTATAACTTCCGAACGCCATTAATAATAGCTAGCAGTGGAAAGTTCCACGGATCCATTGATAACCACATTGATAGAAAGAGAAACTCACTTCTCTTCGAATTGGAACGCTCCAAAACCAGTACAGCACTATTTATCTCACATCTCATCAGAGAATACAAACAAAGAAAATGTAGCATCATCAACAAGCTCAAACTATAGAGAAGCTCGAATCAAAATTTTCTATACAATGACAATATTCTTCTGGTTTTCTTCTAAGTAACGGGATATGATTTGTGCATAAAATGTTTTCAGGGGGAAAAGAATTAATACTCCTATCATCGCTTTAGCGTATTAAAGCAAAGTAAATTTTCAAAATAAATTAAGTAAATAAAATAATTAAATTAAATTAATTTAAATTCATTTATAATAGTTAACGGTGAGGGTTGTGTGTTTCGGACTAAACATGATGATGATTAATCATTGTATTGATTCAATTTATTGTATTGCACTACTATTATATTTATTATTTTATTTGTACATATTTAAACACTACCACCAACCTTAATCTAACTGCGGCGGTAAAGATATAAATAAATAAATCCAAGTTGAAAATTCTTCGCACATACGATATTTTGGCTCTCTCAGCTAAAGGAAGAACTACGTTTCAAAACTTATCGGAAAAAATTTTCGAAACCCCAGAAACTGAATTTCGCGCAGATTTACGTGATTTTTTTAAACATGTGATAAAATCATAAAATAACTCAATTCAAATGTATACTGAATAGGATATAAGTTTTGCGATGGTATATGCGGCAAAAGAAATAGCTGGATTTCAAGAATTCAACTTGTATATCTACCTTAGTTGTCGCCAATTCCTAAACGCCTGCAATAAAGTACGTGCAAAACTAACTAAAACATATAAAATCTTACATTGGTTATATAACGTCTCTACTTCGCGAAATAGCTGATGTTTTCCCTGGCATCGCTTTTAATTAAAGTCATTAATCGCTGGAAAGGACCATGTATGCGTGGTTAGACGAAGCGCGTTACAATCAATGATACATATAATCAAGTTTTCTTAATAAGAGCTCCTTAATCTTTTTAAGAAAGCAGAGATAAAGAATATTAATTTATCACGGATTTCAGAGTAAATAATTGCAGAAAATCCGAATAAAATTTGCAGAAATAGGCCTAATAAACTCGTGCAGACCTAAACTACTCATCTATTTACATTTCATACATCGCGAGATTATTATATCTTCTCCAACGATTAATCTTGCAGCTACCTGTCACATGCATTTCTTTTCGAAACGATCCCCGCTTTTTTCGCGTGACTAAGAGTCGTTAAACCCCTAATGAGAAACTGTGTGGACATTAAATTTCGATGACAGTATTTTAGTACGATTCATTTGTGTATCTTCCAATTTTAAGTGAAGTCAATAAAACAGTCCATAACAACCTTTATGAGTTGGAAAATTTATATTCGATTTCGCCAAAGGAAAAGCACCGCATGCTGGTGTTTCAAGCACTAAACGAGAGGTTTACTAAGGAATTGACCGAATTTTATTCATGCAACGGAAAGGTATTGTTAAGGAGTTTTCGCATCTGTCGCTGAGAATAGTAGCTTCCTGCTTAATCAGAAGCCAATCAAAAAGATTTTTTGTCAAACAACTCATTACGATTATGGTTCAAACCGGTTGTATACGATCTAACCATTAAAATGTCATATTATCCTGAAAGTGTGTTTTATTATTTATAACTTTTTCATTTACATTAATTTACATTTTAGAATAAAACGAATAGGTAGTTAGTTGCAAGTCGTAGTTACAGATGCTTAGTAAATCATCCGATTACACTTAAGTAAAATGTGCGTTGTCGGGAACAGAAAATCAGAACGGAATATAAAACGGTTTTCGGTTAGGTTCGGGTTCAATAATTTAATATTTTTCGGTTCGAGGTCCGAATTTCATAATGTTTTATTCGGTCTCTGTTTACAGGTCGGTTCAGTTCGATGCCCTACTTCCTATGGTGGGATTTGGCCGGTTCGCACCGATTCGCACAAATCAGTTCCTAAAATTTTCTTAGTACGCCAAACCGGTTCCTAAATCCATCACATACCATACGTAAGAGATGTAGGAGAGGCCCATTGGGTCTAACCCGGCCGTAAGGGTAAATGAATAAAGTAAATAAATAAATACGTCGTAGAAAGATACCCGTAGAAGTTCTGCAATTCACTAGTTGCAACGTGAACATAATTTCGTCATGGTATATTTCATTCTAATTTCATTTTAAATTTTCTTAAGGTAACTTTTCATTTACAATAATCAGGTAATGTAGATGGCTGCTCGTGCTTGTATACGATGCAGGGGTTGGAAGTTAACCATTTCTTTGACGCAGTCGAGATATTTCGTAGAAGAGAGTGGATAAAAGTTCAGTCACGATAACTCGTATTTAGGATTTTCTGCTTTTGACCATTTCTTTGTCAAAAAGAAATCTTGTTTAAGCTGTAGAGCGTATTGAACTTGTCTAGAGTATGCTTTNTAAAGCACTCGAATAGGATATCTCTCCACTCCAGAGGAATATATTGCAAGATTCACTTCGAGAATAAAAAAAATATCTTAGAAGCAGGATGAACACAGACGTTGCGGAGGTATGGGGAGACGAAAGATTGAAATACAATTATAGATTCCAATGAAGAGGCCTTAACTTTGTGGTAGTCTTCCATTCTGATAAAGAATAAATTAACACACTTATACGCTTTACCACGTAAAGTGCCACCAAAGTAAACCACGTGGTAAAGCGTATAAGTGTGTTAATTTATTCTTTATCAGAGTGAAATACAATATTAAATAGCTATTCGAGGGGAAGAAATACTTTTTTTCCGCTCTAAGTATAAGCACGCATATTAGCAAATAAAAAATATTATTTTTTTCCGAGTCCAACTTAAACGAAAAATTTGTCAGGGAAGGGAAACCTATTAATAATTTTTTTCATTCCACTACAGCCTGCTTCCCAACATTCTCTATTTTATTTTTATATAAATCTGCCAACCTTCCTCCAGTCTACATCAAGCCAATGATAGAATTCAATTAAGAGGCACCTTACACCGCGACGACAGCACGGAACAATCACCTATCGAACGATTAACCACGAGGTGAATCAAGTTGGCGACTTCCTCTCGCTAGGTGATAAGCGACTCTGTTTAAGTCGTATCCGGAGTTGATCACAGGATCCAACGTTAAGGTAGGTTAGGAGGATTGAGTCGAAGGCGATTAGCGACGGCCCGCTCGCTTTCCATGAGGCGATGAGTGTGGCTAGTGGGGATGAAGAGGGGGTAGCACCCCCAAAATCCAGCCGCCAACGCAGCCGTTAGGCCCTGGGATCACAACTCAGCAGCAAGTGCCGTCCCTTATTGATCCAAAGAGAGCGCAAGTGGAGAGGGTGCCCGATGTAGACGCCCCGCTGTAGAATGCAGACGGCGTCTGTGAAAGAATCCCAATGGAGAGGACGATAAAAGAGGAATGGGCCGACAGAAAAGCACTTTTTATATTTCCAGCTTGTCAGAGGTGTTGTCACGCCGCCAACGGATGAAGTAAGACACTAAATATTTGGAGGAAAGTTCACCGCCCAACGTGCGTAGCAAATAAACGGTAGTTCTTGAAGGAAACATGAATACTGCTCCGTTTGGCTGCGTTAGAGGGTGAGGTTAAGAGGACGCGAAAACACGGTTTATTACGAATATAAATCCACTTATCAATGAGTAGAGCTCGAGTCTAAAATACGGCTTAAAAAGAAATACTTTCGAATATCGAGCGTTCCGCTTGAGTTAAGTTCCCCGACATGAATTTACAAACACCGCAGCTTGCAAACTTTCGTCGGAAACATTCACGTCTGAAATTGTGTCTCCCACTTCCAATGTTCTCAGTTTCCTTCTTTCCGAACTTTCAGTATCAATGACGAATAACAAAGTTAACACGATTCCAATATTTAAGAGATATAATTGAGCTTTGCATTTTTAAAGGGATCATTATTATATGCTACCTAACCCTATATGTACCGATATAAAAGATAATTTCGTATAAAAATAACTAAGAGCGATTTCAATCATACCCATATGGCCCTTATTAAACAAACGATTAACGGTATGGGGAAAAATTAAGAAAAGATAATAGCATCAACCTGTAAAATACTTTTTGCCAAAAAATTGACGAAAACTGTGAAATATAATGTTAAATTCTGATAAAGTGATAAACGAGCTCCCTCAGAGAAATGTAGAGAAAATTTGAATTCGGTAAAATGAAGTCATGGCAACATTTCTTTCTAAATTGTGAATCAGGAGAAAAAAGTTGGTATCTCTCTTTCGGATGATCGGATTCAACTGAATATCAGCGTATTAACAGTCATCCAAATGGAGAACGACCTTTGGGATGTGAATACTGTAGATTAAAGATCGGCGTTTAAATGTATAGTTAGCATTGAATTTAAATAATATTTAATTTAGGGCCAGGTTATACAATAGTTTTTAAGAGTAAAAGTGCAGATTATAGTTAATGTCCTATAATCAATGGATCAGCGTGGAAATGGTAAACTATAATCTTCACTTGAACTCTAATAAACCATCACCATACAGGCCTCTAAGGTGAAGATTACTAAAAAAAAGTAGTTAAACTACGCCAGGGCCTCATTGTTAAAGTGGGCCTAATAAAGGCAAATAATCACTTGGTGGGTCCTCAAAGTGGCCTTGCGCCGAGGGCCTCTGACTGCTAAAATTCGCCCCTGCTGCATGCTACAGGGCCTAAGATACAGAGATACGAGGGTTGGTCAGAAAGGTATGCTCCACAATTTTTTTCTCAAAAACTATTTAATCCATAAAAGTGAAATGTATACATATGAAAGAATAATGTTTTATCAGCTCAATCTATTTTTCCACATAAACTCCTTTAAGTTCTATTGCCCTCCTTCAGCGATTCACTAGGGCATGTATGACTTGTCGATACCAGTCTTCGCTCTGGTTATGGAGCCAGGTTTTCAATTTCAACTGCATTCTGATTCACTCACCCTCTATACCTAGCAACCAACTGTACTCATATCGACTGCAGATGTTCCATACACTTTGCACAAATGTTTGTGAATATTCCCTTCCGTTATTTTCTCAACGCACAGAAATTCAATAACAGCACGTTGTTTGTAACGTGTATCACGGTAGGACTCCAATTTTAGAGCTTCCTACAGCTATGGTTTCAGCAGGAGAAAAACTAAAACTATGCACATACACACGAAACACGTCAAGAAATTCGACCCTACGATTTCGATTAACAAGCATTGGTTTTGGCTGGAAAAAAATGTGAGGCATTACTTTCTGACCGACCCTCATAACTTTTTCCTTAAAATAACAGAGGATGACGATTGATGTGACTAAAATGGTAGCTGAGCTATCGACTTTCCGAGACTATGACTTAATGTAAGGCTAAAAACAAGACCTCGTCTGACATATAAGTCTGTAAAGCACTCGAATAGGATATCTCTCCACTCCAGAGGAATATATTGCAAGATTCACTTCGAGAATAAAAAATATATCTTAGAAGCAGGATGAACACAGACGTTGCGGAGGTATGGGGAGACGAAAGATATGAAGGTAGAGAATAAAAGAAGCTCTCCCTTATGACCTCCGCGATACTGGAAGAATTCATCAAGTTCCACAGGTTTGATAAAAGTCCTTTCTTAGTCGTGTTCGGATGCCCCATCCTTCACCTGGTGCTTTCAAAGAGCGGAAATAAATCCTCAAAATCGACTTTCCTCGGGAGATTTGGAGGCATAGAGCGCAATCCATGTTAACCCTCTAACTCCGCAATTATTAGAACATTTTTACCTCTCACACGCGGAAAGTATTTTGAATTAAGATTTTTTAATCTTTTCATAGTCTTATATTCTGCTAAAATAAGCATAGGCATCAATTTTGTTACATATTCTGAAAGAATGCTTCCGTTATACCGGCTGCGATATCGGAGTGTTGTGCTAACATTCCAACTCCAAGGTCCCAGGATCGAGTCCCGACTGAAACGATTTTTCTGGTTAGGGAATGGTTATACAAATATGCTTTTGTTAATAATAATGATAATAATAATAATAATTAAAATGGATCATCTTCCTATTTTCATCGAAGAAATTATTATCGTTGTTATTAACCACTTCCCTGATGAAACCGAGATATTTCATGGAAGAAAGTGGTTTAAAATTTAGTCACGCCCTTATTTAGGCTTTCCTGCTTTTTGACCATTTTTTACTTTCGAAACGATATCTAAAAGATATCTCAGTTAAGCTGTCTAGCGTATTGAGTTCGTCTAGCATGATTTATTTTATATGCGTTCCACTTATAAGTCTCTATTGTTTTACCCAACGTGGATATACCGAAAACAGGTTAAAATTAAAGGAAATAAAAAGTGAAATATAATATTAAATAGGTCTCCAAAGGGAAAAAACTTTCTCTTCGTTCACAGCTAAATACAAGCACACAAATTAACAAATAAAAAATATGCATTTTCAGTCACATTTATACATTAAATATTGGGAAACGGTTAATATTATACATTGTGATTAAACGCTTTTAAGAATCAATATGAAGGAAACAAAATGTTAAATATTTCGAATTTTCAATAGGGCGAGAGGAACCAATCGCGTTTATTGTAACTAAGAGCTTCAAAACCACTATAAGTCATATCCTTACTGAGTGCAGGTACTACTCTAGCCAACAGGGGAGATGTTTGAGAGCGAACAAACTAAAAGATATCATTGGAGATGATCATGGCAAGATAGACAAAGTTATTTCTTTTATGAAGGACACTGGACTCTTCCAAAAAAATTAACAACTTGGGGATTTCCCCCCCCTATTTTCCCCCTTTATATATATTTTATTTATTTTTTCTCCGTACTATGACTAACTCACTGCATTGCTGAAGTAATATTTATTGTTCTTGTTGTGGTGGAAATTATATGATGAAAATTTACCATTACTTTAACACCCAGGATGCTGAGAAGGTGCAAAATGACCTTATAAATACATTACTACTACTACTACAAGCATCAAAAGCACAAAAACCTATTAAACTTTTAGAAAAATGATTTCCATTCAATGACGTTTATCTATTCGAGGGTGGACAAGATAAAAAAGACTCCAAATCTTAAGTCACAACCTCATAGACTAACGAGAAATTCTACTAAAATTCTAACGTTTTTTTCTCGTCGATATATTTTTGTTCCTAAGATAATACACGATTGAAAACTTAGCTAAGGTTTTATTTGTGCGAATACTCAATTCATCCTCTCGGGTGATACGGAGTAGTCCTGTTCTCAGATTATTTTTGTAGGAGACTCTTCAATCTGTCCCACATTCTCAAAATCAAACGCTATTACGAGGAACAATTTTAATTAAAATTTTTCCTCATTAAAATTATCTCAAAACTGTGTCATGTGGAAGTCTGAAATGTGACAGCTGGATGAGAGGGTTCATTAAAAACGGAAGATCTGTCATGAGATAAATGACTTCATGAAGTTGGATTCTGAAAGAAAAACTTTCACATTAAGCAAGAAGATAGTTACTAACCGCAAAAGAATAAACTTTTGTAATTTTTCTCAATATGAATTTCGGACTCCCGATCTCTGAACATCAAATAGAGGGAAATTATAATTGCGTAATTCCATCTTAATTGTCAGTTTTAACTTAGTTACGTACTTCTCCAAATTAGGTTAAGCACGCACTACTGAGATAGCAGTCTTAAAAGGACATGCGTAATCAGATTTGAAGAATGTTTCAGAACATGAAGCTAAGACTTCAAAAATATCAAGCAATGAAACGCTCTACTAAATTAGATAAGGCACCCGCATGGTAAGATTTTGGATCGATTTTAATCCTATAAGATTTTTTTTAAACTCAGGAATAGCAATCATTAAGCGTTAAAAAATAACTGATGTCACTCTATAAGTGGTTAGTATCCAGCTAATGAATTTAAACGACTAAACTGCATTTCTATTTATTAAGACTAATGGTTTCCAGGTGAATAACTTCGTTAATTGTTCCCACGAGTTAAATTTGGAAGTATTTAACTGCTAAAGTTATAAAATTCCTTTCGTTATTTTTCGATCCAATGCGTTTTTAATAATCCGTAAAAAAATTCAATTTAAAAAAGAAACAAACATTACTAAAACTGTTTTAGAAACTAACGTTAACTCTTAAGGCCTGAAGATAGGATCCTCCGATATGATACTCGTATCATAGAATACAAAGTCTATTGTAAATCGTTTCTTAGAAACAAAGACCAAAAGGTTTACGAGTAACTTATATGAATGTTTACTCGACATTAAGGACAGCGAGATAGCTTTTTTAATTTCGGTTTGATGTATTTATACCCGAGCTTACACCGCTTGTTTACTGTGTAATTTCAGTAATTTTTCAGTGAATAAGCATAGATATGAAAGAGGCCGATTCATTTTTAATTTTGCTTTATATCACGGAAAACGAACCCAATTCATGTGAAAAGGCAGAATGGAATGCAAAGACAAAGGATGTTAGATGACATAAAGGGTGGGGTACGTAACCAAGAAACGAAAGACATTGCATTGAATAGGGAATATTAAGGCACACGAACCTATAGAAAGGACAAATTAATAACTAACAAAGCAGTGATAATCGCACCATTCGTGTACTTGAATTTAGAGAAGAAAATAATGGAGATCTGCCTTAGCCGGGACTCGAACCCGGATCCCCCAGCTACCGATCGGTTAAGTTAAGCTATTAACAACATTAAGCTACCACAACAGAAAAATCCCTTCTTCAGTTTCTGAAGCTATGATAGGGTCAAATGATTCATCCAAGAATATATAAATAGAACATCGAATAATCTACTTCAAAAACCTGCCTTTCGTTAAATTTAGTTAACTATCTGTAGGTTTCGCAGGTTTTTCATACCACCTTCTTGTGGATGTTTTCTTTCTGTAGTGTATTTTTTCATAAGCGCAAACTTAGGTTTTTAAACCCACTTAGTAGATTACTTCCGTGCTCTTTTTTATGCTGTCTGTTTCTTTCATACTCTGCATGACGACGGGTTAGATGTAAGAAGAACTGTCTAGTCTCAATCTCCCCCTAATAAAGACGTTTTATCACTATTATTATTATTATAAAAGCGAAACAAAATCCGGAATATATTTCCATAATGGATGTATCCTCTTATCGTCTTTGGTATCTTAACGTTATTTAATAATTTTCGATGAACTCTTTAAAGTAATTAAAGAAAACATTAGGTAGTACTAAAGTTTCCGTCAAAATACATCTGTGAAACCGATTCTTGCCCTCAGAAAACCGTAAATGAAATGCCTAACTTCAAAAACTTTCTACGGTTACAGTTAGTAAAAGTGAATCTAGATGATAAAGTTTGTGATGAACTTTATTTCTGGTAATCATGCAACTGTTATGTCAGATGCAATATGTATCTACTTACCTTTTCTTCTCATTTTAAATTACAAAGAATAATCTGCTAATAAGCAATTACTTGAATGAATTAACGAATAGGATGTAACTTTTAGATTAAACGATGATAATGTTGTTTGATACATTACCAAGGAGGAGGGTATGAAGATTAAAATCACAAGCAATCAAAGAAAAATAGCACAATAGTATAGTATATTGCAAATCGATAAACTCAAACCAACCGGAAATAACAACGGCACGCATCTGATTAACAGGTAACTGACGTGGTGATAAACTTACATTACACGTCAGAAATTAGAAATGATTGGGTGAATTACTTGGTCAATCAATCGAATCAAAAAATTCTTTAAGTGACATTCTGTGCCAAGTAAACAACTCGAGAAATTTGAGGCTTCCATAGTTTGCTTGGAGGAGACACAATTGCGGCCGTGAGTTCTCTTATATTATTGCCTATCCAAAGAATTTGGCAAGTGTCGCAAACACTTCTCCTCCGACCTTGGAGCAGATTTTTTTATATCCTATGACTAAGACGTCATTTTGGTGATCATCCAGCAATAGGTCTGGCTTAAAGCAATGACTGGAGTTGAAATGTGGAACGTTCGTTAAGTCTTCGGCGAAATTAAAGCGTTGATTCAATTGTTCTCCGCTCTACTAAGTAAGGGAAGCGATAAAATAATGCGCTACGCGACAGTAATACAAACTCTGCGATGAGAATCGATAAATGTTGCATTTTCCGTACAACGCACATCCAAATCAGCCTTGTTCAAACTTTTAACCAGCTAATGACGAACGGTTGAAGAGATACCGATTAAGGTATTAACACCCCCAAGGCACACCTAACTCTTTCAAAGATAAAAACAAATTTTAATTCGGTAACTCTTCCTAGTGTTCATTCTACTTTAAAAATGCAAATAGTATCGTTTATTCCACGATTATAAGCAAAAAGGAATCGACTTGGTGATATTTTCAGCAAGAGGACGGAAATTAATCGCAATTATTAAATTTAAATAACTGGGACTTTAATTTTTGACAGCTCCTAACCAGAATAATAATGATAATATTTTAAATGGATACAGGAGGATGATCTCTATTAAATTCATGTTAATAATTATTATTACTGACGAAAACTCATTCCGTAACCATTTCCTAACCAGAAAAAATCCGATTAGCATTAGATATGTATAATTTTGTATTTATCAACTTGTCTTCCTATTAATTTGTATCTACTGCTTGAAACAATTTTGTTGTAACTATGTTTTCCTGATTGTTTCGATGTATTGATTTATTTTTCTAGTTTTCATTGAATTGTAGTCAATTGTTTTTGGTCATTAGTCTGATAATGTAATATCTGCAGAGGTTATGTAGAAGAGAGGCCATTTTGGCAAAATCTCGCCGTAAGAGTAAAATAATAACAACAATAATAATATCAATAATAATTACGACATTCAAACTCTGGATCCTGGATTTAGGACGCTACTACCCTAACCACTCCGCCACCACGGCCACTAATGATCAAATCAATTAATCCATCACTCTTACATAAATATTTAACCTACATTATCGAAACTTTCCGATTATTGACATAGATTTCGGAATATATCTCCTCTGAACGTACCTCTCTAATATATTCTAGAAATGTTAGAACAGGTACGTTCATTCCTCTCCTGATGATGAAGCAATGCTCTGAGACCTAGGTTGCGGTTTCCCTTCATTTTCTGTGATACATACAGTGTTCTACCTTTCTATCGGTTCATGTGCCTTGATATTCCTTACTCAATGCCATCCGTTTCCTTTTTTGGTAACTTACCCCACCCTTTATGTCACTTAACATCTCTTTTCTTTCCCTTCCCCTCTGCCTTTTCCCTTGCGTTTCTTCCATTTTCTGTGGTATAATGTAAAAATAAAAATTGGTCTTTTTCATTTCTATTCTTATTCACTGAAAAATTGCCGAAAAACACACAAACCAGCGATGTAAGCATGAGGATTAATACATCAAGCCTCAATTACAAAAATTACCACGCTGACCTTAACACCGGGTAAACATTCTCCAAAATAGTGCTCTCCATCTCCGGAAAACGTAATTTTATTTTAGGCTGTCCTTAATATAAGCTACGGTAACGGACGACTAAATCCCTCTCAACAAACACTCGTGCAGCGTGGAAAAAGGACATGAAGCATTTATTTCCGTCCGCTTTCTTATCAAAACACACCCCCGCAACTCTTATTTCTTTTAGGGGAGCGGTTCCACGAGAAAACAAACTTCCGATGAGACGTCACATCTAAATTCACCAAGAAGCGTAAAGCGAGGACGGGACGCCTTTTCTTTTAAGAAGAATTAACGAGTCCTTCGCAAGAGGATAAAGAGGTAGGGGAAGGTAAAAAGGGACGCAGGACTCGAGGGGAGGGCATCTCTGTTTGGGATAGCGATTCAGGCTGTTTACTCTCTCCTTTGAGGAGAGCGAGCATTGTTATTCCTCGAGATCGTTTGATGGATATAGGGTGGTTGTGCCGTTATCGGAGCAATACACTGATAGCGAGGGATTCCTGAGAGTTTTCCCATGGAGAGACTTGAATACCATGCGGACCATACCGCGTCCAAAGGAATTTCAGAAGACGTTTTCCCTCAAACATAAGCTTTGATGAACGTCGCTTTAAATAGAACGGGAGCGTCCAAGCCTTAACCTCAAGTGGGCCGCGTTGGCTTACGCAAAGACTTCACAGGTCGCAAATAATCTACCTCACGGTATTTTTGGACATTGATTATACACCGAAAATAGTTATTTTTGTTTCATTTTAATGATATTTTGAGTGACAATTGTTTTACGTTTTTCAGGTTGGATACCAATTAAAATTGAATACTTTAACTTAACTGCAGACATTTTTTATCAACCGAAAATTGTTATGTTTTTCATTTTAATGATATTTTGAGTGACTATAGTTTTCCGCTTTTCAGGGTGGATGCCAATCAAAATTAAATATCTCAACTTAAATGCAAGTTTAAGAATAGAAAATTATAACAAACTTCCAGGAAATAATAGCTACTGGACCTGAAGGAGCTGGTAAAAAAGTCGCATTTAGAGGCTAGGAACTAAGCCATTTTCGAGCATTCAATGAGTATTTTCCTAACGCCCTAAAGCAAATGATTTTGAATAACAATGTTCCCTAATCCCGTCCATTGATCCGAGGGAAAATAAAAATAGCGCGGAAAATATTCCACCTATGTTTACTTGGCAGTTACATTCTTTCTACAATTCTACGTTAAAATGTAAGTAATACGCCATTCAAGAAGTGGTCAAATGATTTCGTAATCGGTTTGATGCTTTCTTATGCTGCAGAATGATGGACACATGCATACGGCCCTCCTATACCCCTGGGATAGTAAAAGATTTAGATGCAAATGTCTATAAAAGATAAGATTTTAAAATCTTTCTGCTCTTGAGAGAGAATATTTTTCTTAGCCAGAGTGAATATTACGTCCGAATTCTCCTTTTTAATTACGCGAAGATGTCCCTCTGATATCACATTCGATATGTAACTTTTAAGATCAACGCATCGTTAATTGTCATAAATTATTCATTTAAACTTCAAGATAATTTTAATCAAGCTACTACCTTTCCTCCAACTACATCAGCATAAGATCAACACAATTACGTCAAGGCAACTGAAGGAGAAAACTGAGTGAAAGAGTTATAACGTAGTAACGCTGAATAGTATATGCCGCCCTAAAATGAAGTATTCAGATTCGACTAAGTTTACATCAAACTTTATTTACTTTCTCTGCTTATTCTAGGGAGTAATAGTAATACATCTACGTCTACCTGATTCTCAATACATTAATTTAGAAACGGGGTTTTGTTTCTTCTAAGGTAATTGTTGTACCTTCAAAAGAATGGCTGGAGTGGATTGACATCCCGAAGAGTTCGCCAGGTGATAACTAATCGCAGCGTAGATGTCACGGTAGAAGTATTTCGAAAAACGCTCTTGTGCGTGCTTTAGGGCGACAAGTCGGGAAACGATAAACATTCGCATAAAACAGCAACCTGATGCAGCATATTTAGTGTCGTGATTCAGAGCTAAAACGCATTACAATCGCTAATTTCGATTTCTAAGAATGAGGGCTGAAAGATCGAACTGGTTTATCGGATACATTATTGCTAAAAACAAAGTAAATAATCTAATGCTATGGAACAGCAGAAAAAATTAAGTTTAAGATGGAAACCCATAAAAGATGGATGAGGATATAGAAAGATACGTCCTAAGAGAGGTATGAGAAACAAAACAAAGACATATAAGAGATTGAATTTCGAAGAAACGCAATTAAGTGAACCTTTGCTATTCTCACATGTGAAATAAAACGAATAGAGGACAAATTCAATGAAGAATCGACCATGGGTAGTAGAGGAAATACTAAAGAAAGCAATAAATGATAGGACCCAATCGAAGAAACAGGGGAAAAGATAAGGCAAAGGATGTTGGATGATTTAAAGGCAGGATCAGTTGTGAAGAAGTAAAGAAATTTACGAAGAAATACCTCCTGATATCTAGAATACTGTACATAATTTCTTATTAAATATCATGCATGCAATTTCGTGGTAAATCTCATCTTTAAATCGAGATTTTACATCAAATCATTGAATGAGAAGGTAAAGGTAAAGCACATGAGAAAATATTTCTCTGGGATTCCTTGATATGCCATTGGTATGACAAAGATTAAAAAATGAAGGATTTTAGGAGAAATATTTCTGAGATAATAAACCGCAAAAATCATCATTTTCGCACAAAATTCCACCAATAAAAAATGTTCAAAGAGAGCAAGGGAAAAATTGGCAAAGCTGCGCCGAACCACAAAATAACAATAATTAATAATAATTAATCATACTTATAATAAAAAGAACATGAAATTGACGTTAGATAAACGCGCGAGTAAACACTGTAGGATCGGAAATGAGAATAAGAACACTGAATACTGCCCTTTCACGTAGTTTCCTCTTCGATTTATTAGAGGCTATACGAACTTGGACCGATTCGCTTTCCTGAGAGCGTTCGTTTGATCAGCGTTTATAGATAATAAAAAGGGAGAGTGGAAGCAATAAGGAAGACGGCAGCGATTTACGACCGGAAAATATTGGAGAGAGGAAAAGTTGGCATGCAAATTTTTCCAGTGTCCCATCGATGAATTTATGGATTATCAGTTGATTGAAAAAAATATAAAAAGTTGAATGGATTCTCTGAAAACCCTTCTTAGTTTCTTTTTCCTGACGTGCCGTAATTCGTGAAAAGCCACAAAAATAAATTAAGGGTTCACAATAATCTTCAGGAAATATGCAGCCTATAATGTATTCCATTATTAAAAATGGTAATCTTAAAAGTCGACAGCTTAGGTAATTTCGCACATATGGCCTCCCACTGGGAATCGAACCCAGGACTTTAACCGAAGTCGAACGCGCTGCCCAATCGACCATCCGGGAGCCCGTGATCATTTATTAACCGATAGAAATTCAAAGCTTTCCTTTACAGAAACTTTGCTGAAACTTACAGATGTACTCCAGCCCCTTTACCTTAAAAGTTGTACTAATGACAATAAACACGGCAAGTAAAAAGTTGTCAATACGACAAGGTCGCGCGATTTCACAAGGTTGCTTGAATCCAAAACAAAATCGTCCTCATCTCCAGCTGAAATCCATCCACCCACACATTTGCATTTAAGCACCTCTTTTGCGACAATTCCACGATGTTAGCTGCTTGTGAGCTTAACCGCCCCTTTTCCAGAAACTGAGTTGAACATAACTGAGTCATAAATTTTTAACTGCTCATACGAAATCTTCTAAACCCACCCGAAGAGGCACAAATCATTCGAGTAAGCTGCAATCGTGAGATGGGTTCCGCTAAATTATTCGAACCGGTGCGAATTCAAATTAAACGTAAAGGATCCGTTTTTCCGGGGAAAAGGGAAAGTGGAAGATCTTAATAAAGGAAACGTGCACAAAGCTCCCCGGAATACGAGAAAAAAAAGACCTGGAAGAGAGGATGTGCCTTTCAACAAGGCAGACCGAGAGGGAAAATAAAAAAAAAATCATGAAGGGATTTGCGAGACTCGTTTGGAGTGGAAATCTCGTCGAAGAGAGGGGCCATTTCGTTTTCGCAGACGATATCGAAGGATAAACACCTATTTACAGCTTCATCCTAGCGACCCTGATGTAAACAATAACATCAAGCGCGAAAGAAAACCTACGATAAAGTACCACGCGCGAAAAATCCAACGGGAACGATTCCGCAAGGCTCGGAAAAAAGGCGCCAGAATGAAACGAAGACCGCCGGCGTGTAGTGGGAGTAACTCACCCGTGAGATGCGGAGGGGCTGACCGGTGTCCGAGCCACCGTGCATCCGGAACCCCCACGGAGAACCTCCGGCGAGGACAACCTCCTTGGTGCTCATTCTTCCTTATTTACGCCGGCCGCAGTCAAATTACACTCCCCATTCCACGGCACCAGAAGAGCGGGCACCTTCCGGTACGATTCAGAAGGCAGAAACCCAAGAGGCACAAGTGAGCACCACTGTAAAAATCTTCCCAAAGGCAACACTCGTCGGGGGAGCACCCGAATTTCGCTACGATTCAGAGGAGCGGCTCTTTCAGACCGACCAGGCGGTCGACACCGCGTAACCCGACTATCTTTGCTGCTCGCTCGCTTTACGGAGGGGAAGACAAGACGCATGCAGCAACATGAAAGGAGAGCGGATGGGGAGGGGACGAAGGCCCTCCGGAGGGGGGGGGGGAGCCACTCTAAGGAACCAAGTATTTCCAGTTTTGGCCGCACGCTCCGTTGAAGGCGCGCGAGGCGCCATTACGTGGGAGTAATTATCGGATGGGCCGTTTGGTGCCGCCAGCGTCGTCTAGGTTTCGCAGACGGATCGAATCGTGAGATAAAGCTGCTCGAAAAACGATCCGATGTATGCACTCACGTAGAACAGGTGTAGCGCGACTTAACAGGCGTGGATTGAGTGGGAGAATGCGCTCTTAAGGGTCTAATAAAAACGTAGCAGAACATTATTCGCTGTTAAACATTCCTCAGTAACTTTTTCCAGGGTCGGATACATAATTAGGCTCAATAACTAGCTGAGGGCCTCATCCACACGGGGGCCTCAAAAAGACGGTGCTAATTAACTCTCAGTAAGAAACTGTTCTGGTATTATTTATTCTTACGGCGAGGTTAGGCCAAAATGGCCTCTCTTCCACCTAACCTCTGGGGATATTACATGACATAACTAATAATTACATTAATAACTAAAATAATTAACTAAAATTAACTTAAATGTATGCAAAGAAAAAAATCTCAACAATAATTTAAACATGGGTAAAAGAAATATTCTAATTACAGTATATAAAATATTGCTAATATAAACTAATACATATTACTAAATATAGATACTTATAAAACTACAAAGATTTGGGTTGTGGGGAAAAAACTCCTCAACTGAAGGTTTTTGGAGAAAAACCCACGATGCGGGAAAACACCCACACAAGAAGGGGGGCGAAAAAAAACCGCGAAAACACAGAGGTGATAAATGCACTATAAGTATAGATGATGGTGGAGGTGATATTCAACAAATTTGTATCGTCACTGATGGTATATCGGCACATTCGTCCCTCGTCGGGTGAGTAAACAATGGTGTAAGTCTGAAAAAAGGGGTAAAGAGAGAGAGAGTAATCTGGTCTATAGAATAGGTGAAGAACTAATATGTCACATATGCTTAATATGAAATGAAATATTGCTTACGTCACTATAAAACGTAAATACGTCCATGCAACATTCATTGTAATTTATAGAAATACTTCGTACTGTAATTCAAAGCTTGTCTGTTTTTCTGGCCGTAATGAAGTTACTGAGATTTCTATGGGATGTATATTTGTGTAATTTATAAAACCTTTGAATTTTTTACACATAATTTCTAGTGGGACGCCAATCTGATCTTTGCGCCTAGGGCCTCATATAGATAGAACCCGCCCCTGAAATTTTCCATGTTATACTATCCATTCTCCTTGCTTAGAATACTTAAAATTATATGCACCAATCATTAATCAACCTGCTCATAACATCTATATCATATTTACCAAAGAGAGTAGCCTATTCTAGTAAAGGGGTAAGTGAAAGGAAAGATTATGAAAACTGTCACATTTGCATTGTATGACACCCGTACGTGGATTTCGAAATGTGATTAGCTCATTTCTCCTGAAGATGACTTTATAATCTGCGTGTTTCTGAGAATAGAAATAAAACATTGGCGCTTAAAAAACTCTCAAACCATTAAGGTTATCAATTCCTAAACCTGACGAAGAACTAAAAGTTCGAAATCATTGGCTGCAAAGCCAAAAATATACTTGTGTTTAGGAATACCTAAGCCTGAGGATGAACTGAAAGTCCAAAACCATTGGTTTTATTGGGAACATATAAGTTATATTTATTATTTCATTTGTTGAGGTTATGGCGAGCGGCAGATCGAAAAAAAGAGAGTGAAGAAGTAATAAATGTATGTAATTTAAATGTGATAGCAAGAGAAAAGGAATCCTTAGTTAAAAGGAGTTAAGTAGGAGACGCTGAGATTGGAACAATAGAGAAAATTGAAGTGTGAATGCAGAAGAAACGTAAATTGAAAAAAAAAACCATCAGGAAATCTAACTTACCAGTTTAAACGGTAAAGGTTTAGATAATATCTAGTACTGCATGTATACCTTTGAAAACAATTTTTGTACGGAATGCACCTGATACAGTTTGAACAATTACAACGTTCAAAGAGAAGACCAGAAATTTAAATTTATCGAAATCATAAATTTGAGCATTAACGTGCAGTATCGTCAGGAACGAGAGTTAACTATGAAAGATAGATTGATTAAATAAATAATACTCGCAAAACCATACGCTCTGGGATATCTTTTAGATTCCCTTTATGAAACTAGGTTTGTGATCTCATATGAATTCTGAATGAAGGTCGAATTGCCCAGACGCTGTCAACGTTCGCTCTCAGGGATTTTAATTCACTCGGCGGCGATTTAAATGTTAAAAGGCTCACCCCATTGAAATTTTAAGTTCGGGATTGCCTTGAGAATGAAAGAGGAACACAGGGAATAGAGTGGAAGATAGGGCAGACACGTCCCTTGAGCGCATTTTTTAAGGCAGATCACATTCGGTTGTATTAGAGGGATTGCAATATTCATTTCCAAATAAACGTTGGAATATTTCAGATGATGACATATTTAATCGGACGTCATATTTTAATCACAATCATTTCTTCATGGTGAAATGCTTTTGGGAAGTGATATGATAGAATATGGCCTGATATTATAATGTATAATTAAAATGGGCTAACTAAAGCTCACTTTAAGGCCTGGCATTATGATGTTTTGTTAGAGTTAAAGTGAAGAATATAAATAATTTATATGCTAACGCATCTTATATATAGGAGATTAACTTTGATCCTCAATTTAACTCTAACAAATTATTATAATACGGGGGGCCTTAAGTGAGCTTTATTATGTCTATTTTAAGTATAGATTAAAATACTGGGCCTAAGATTAAATTAATTAACATTCTGTAAATTATTCTGGGAAGGAAAATTAATTTAAAGAAGCCGGATGTTTAACTGACTCAGAAAAGCGCATCATATTACCTAAAAATTTCATATGAATCTCTACATCAAAATTTTTCAATTCATTTCAACTACACAAAAAAATCCTGGATTTAAAGTTAGCTTTGTATTTCTTAACGTGTGAAACATCGAGTATTTAATGCATTAGAGGATCCAAAACCCTCAAAAATATGTTATTAGACTCCGAGGACCTAGAAACAGAAGTTTAGAAAACAGTCGACTTCATCGTTATGGAATAATTACTATTTTAATGAATGAAAGTATAAAGTATTGGATAAGAAATCAACGCAAACACTCCGCATTCCGCACAATGGACGGTGTTCCGGATTCCTAGTGTTCAAATGTTACATTTATAATATTTTTCTGCAACGTTAGACGTTATTGCCATAAAATTTAACTTCATACATTAACGGTTGGCTAAATGTCAGAGAAAATTGTTTTGGGAAATACAGTGTGTAAAGTATAAGATACTGAGGCATCACTTTACCGTAAATAAAAACCATGAAATACGGTATTTTCCCTCAAGGGGGAAAATCACTCAAGGTCCTGGGTTCGAGTCCAAGACTAGTCAGATTTTCCGGTCAGGCAATGGTTGTTTATTTTCTTCCTTTGTTATTGTTTACGCCCATCACCCTAATTGTCCAGTAAATAGATGTTTGCAGGGGCGTTGGGAAATACATTTTTTTAAACCGTGAAAGCATCAAAATTTTCAAAACTTTTTATAACTCTTGCCCCTCTCTGATTTTTTATTTCGTTTACGATTCTGAGCTAGATGAACAGTCCGAAAAATCAACAGATTTAGAAATTCCTTAAGCCTAACTAATGTATCAAATCAAGCGCGCAAGAATAAGATTATTTCGCATTTATGATTTGAATTCATCCGCAATGGCCTTCCAGTAGACAGACAGTATCAGCTCGAGCAAAGCGGTGGATGAAAAAAAGCCTACAAATCTTACTGTCACTTGGATAAATTAACATAAAATGGCGTTCGGAGAATACCAGATTTCTTACGTTCATCGGAGAAGATAAAACCGTAAACGATTAGTGGTATCATTACAATGAGACAGCTATTTTGAGAAGAAAACAAACTCCACGCTGAGAACACGAATATTTTGCCTAGAAAACCAATATGTTCCCCTTCAAACACAGCCTACCTTTCTCCGAAAATAGTTGAAAGTCTTTCAAATTCAAGATTTCGATTGTCGTTCCCAAGTAGCACCGCAAAGAAGTACTAAACAGCAAATATGTCCCACATTTGCATTTGTATTCATACAAGCCATTCAAGAAGTAAAGAGGCCAAAGTATAGTACCGGATGAGATGAATGAATATTTACGCCTTGTTAGCGTAATGCTCGCCTTAATAAACTCTTTTTAGCTTCACTAACAGATTCGTCACAAAAACTTCCGTTACAAACAGAGAGAACAGTGTTCTGCTTACATCCACAGACACATCTAAACAAGATGTATGAACCCATTGGAAGCCCTTCCATCCCAGGTTTTGCGGTCTAGCTCGACCACACTTGAACTCGAGACTTAGTAAATAAAGAAATATAATAGTAATCACCTTTGAACTTTCTTCAGCATCTTGTGCGACAATTTTAGTTAGTTATAAATACATTTCCACACATAATAACCAATAACCGGATCTTTTTGATATCTTTTCTAATTTTCACCTTTTCCCTCATCTTTTTTAATTTTAGCTACTATCAGTAGGTTTCCTACTGCTATTGTCAGTAGGTTTCGTAAATGTTTCACGCCTTTCTCATCGTAGGTGTACTCTTGCATGGTATTATTTTTTTTTCTGAGTGCGGAATCAGTGCAAACCCGTTTAATAGTCCATTCTTTTTATTGATTTTTCTCTTGTTTTAATACTAAAAGCTCTCTCTTTCAATCTTTCAATGTCATATCCATAACATTAGACTTAGAGACATTACTCTCAATCTACACATCGCACTTGTAAGTTGAAATTCATTGCGGTTTCATTTATAATAAACATAACTTATTCGTTCAACTAAGATAGGGCCTTCAAAAATGGAAGATCTCAAATATCTAATCCGATGTTGTGAAAGTAATGACTACAGGAAACTTTACATTGAATGGATATTTATAAGCAAAGCAAATAATCCCCGCCCTGGCGGAGTGATCCCTGGTTTGAGAACCTGCTAGTCGGATTGTTGTGGAATGGTTGTGTTCGCCCTTTGTTATTGTTTGAAGCCCACCAATGTAATGGTCCTGTAAATGGATGTTTGTGTGGGCATTGGGATGTAAATGAATAAAATAAAAAATAATTTTCATGCATGCCTTTAACTAAGTAAAAGGATCACTTTTGCATTCCCTTGGATACCTCAATCTTTTTTTAAATGGTTTCCCAAGAATTATTTCATCACTTTAAATCTTTATTTGATGTTAATCTATTGTTAATGTCGTTTTACACCTAATTAAACTTGGAAAATCACATACCAATGTTCATACAGCAATGATGAAGATCGTATTATTTTCTGCGATTGTTTTAATAAACCTGAAACATGTGTATCCATACTTTTCACTAAGGTCTTTACGTAAAAGGATATCGTTACATCGGCTTCCTTTTATTGGCTCTATTCCGAGGTCATATCAGAGGGAGTATCACATTCCAATATCAAAATCATTGTATGATTATGTAATCAGTTGAACTGAAGGGAATAAATACAAAATAAATAGAGGAATAATAAGCCAAACACGGAAAACAGACAGAGAGCAAAGACAACCTTTTTAAAGGAAATTCCACATAGCAGTCAAAGTCTTCCTTCTGAAGTCAATGGAGTATTTCACGCAAAAGGAAAAGGGTTGAGGTGACATTCGGCACGTAAAGGCGTGCACCCAGGAAAAATCCCAAGGAGAAACGGACATGAAAAAAGTCTGACGGGACCAGGGCTCGAACTGTCGAACAAGCTAAGCCTTCGGCACAAAAATCACGTTGTCAACGTATGGTTAAAATAAGAAAATGATAAAATATAATTCAACTTACGACAGGGTACTACAGTTAATAGTTTCCAATATTTATTGATCAAAAGTGGGCAGAGTTATACTTGAAGTTAGCGATACCTTTTTGACTACTCGTTACAGCAATACTTAGGTACGAATTAGATCAGACTGACATTCCAAACTACAATATATTTATCCTGAGGCGAATCAAAATATGAAGAGATATGCGCTTACCCAGCGAAGGTAGCTGATGGAAATCTCTGCAGCTGACATCCTCTCGTTCGCTGGTCTGGGATGGCTGGCCTAGGAACGATTTGTCCAAATGTATATCCCTTGTCTAAAAGACTTCTAAAAGATTGTAAGTTAACGTTTCAGTGCAGCAAAACCGAACAGACTAATATTAAACCGCCTCTCTGAACGCTAACCCTGGGTAAGAACCCTTGCTGCTATCAAGTCGGTTAGGACGCTCGACGGCACTTTCCTAGTCTCTAATTTTTTGTCGATGAGGACGCTCGGATGGCACTTTCCTCGTCCCATACGTCAACAAAAGAGGAGCCACCAATGGCCATACCCGCTTCTATTAGTCAGTCAGTCAGTGGAGGCGCTCTGACGGCACTTCCCCCGTCAGTGACAGTTGTCCATGAGGGCGCTAGGATGGCACCTCCCTCGTCCATAAGCAGTAGTCGGTGAAGACGCTCGGATGGCACTTTCCTCGTCTCATACGTCAATAGAAAGGGAGCCACCATAAGCTAATCCCAATTCTACCAGTCAGTCTGTCGGTGAGGGCGCTCGGATGGCGCTTCCCTCGTCAATACTATAGCAGCAAAGGGATCACCCATGGTAGTAGTAGTAAGTGCTTCGACTATTAAAATCATTTCACAAATGGGATTCCCTGCCGGGAATCTAACAAACGGCCTCTTCCACCAAAGGCGAACGCGCTGCCCACTTTGCTATCCGGGAGCCCGCCACCCTTAGTCCCCAAGATAAAGTAAGCGAGATCACTTGATAGCATAGTCAATATTTACTACACTCATCATTGTACTCGTGAAAAAAAGCGCTAAACTAATGTTAATTCTGACTTCGTTCTGACGTAACGTTTTCGACTCTCTCTGCATTAGCGACCCAAGATATCCGTCCGCGGATGAGCTGTCCGAAAAAACCTGTGAAATAAATGGGAGAGAATAATTATATTCTTGTGTTTTAACAAATAAAAGAGGAAAAGCAATAAATAATAATGCACTCAGTTAGAACGAACTGAAACTCAGTTGAAACGAACTAAATAGCACATAGCTATTGTACTTGAATTAATTAAACATTCTTTTGTGTCTCAAATGCTAATTTTGCATTAACAAAGGCCTACCGAGTTGAACGTTCGGACACATTTCTATTATTTTGGAGCAAGAAACTTAACCTGAAAGTCCTCATGGAATCCGTAACCCACAAACCTGATGTGTTCCTTGTCAGTAAAATCAGATCTTTCTGACATTTACAAAAAATTAACTCCAATTTTGATTCTTCGATCTAGTTTCACTATTTAAACCGAGAACAACTAGATTCTCTCTTTTCCATGCCTCTACATTTAGAGTAACTCTTGCACAATGTTTTCTAATATGTTGACTTTTTAGCTTTCTGAACTAAAAAACTCCATCGACCCTTTCCGACTGCCGTATGAATCATTCCTAATAAGTCAATAAACTAATATATAAATCAATTTTGTTTAATATTTTATTCTTAATTTATATTTTGTAAATATTTATCTGAGTTGTACTGATTTGTTACTAGTACATACATTCATGTATAGCTGTTAATTGGTTATATTTTATTGTCTGAAATTCACTCTAAAGTGATGCCATCACTGTATGTGATTCCATTAAAGAAATAAATACGTATCCTTTCTTAATTTCCTTAATTGCTTAGCTTATTAATTCAGAATACAGATTTAAAAGGACAAAATCATTGACAAAATTCAACTATTTTCATTATTTTAATGTCTCTAGAATACATGTAGAAGTAATAAGGGAAGCAACCTCTTTCGGTGAGCACACTTTTCAATGTCTTTTCGGAAAGATGCGTTTATATGTGAAGAGGAGAGTTATTACAGAGGTATTAACGAGGTATTAAAACCCTTCGCAACTACTTCGTCCTACTTCGAAATCATTTCGGTCACGTTTGCAAATTTGCAACCATCACACCAATTTTCAGCCCAATGATTAATGATTTCTAATTTTAATCTATATGAAGGTTTTTCAACAATTCGTGAGTCAATGAAAACTTTTCTCCCTTTTCTCTGAAATATTTATATACATTCTCTTCCTGAACATTAATACAGAGACGCCAATGAAATATTAAACGATGTTTTTCATGAAATGTGGCGAATCAAAAGTTAGAAGAAAGAACATTTTTTACAGAAAATGTAGCGAATCGATTCTGTCGGTTACAAATCATTTATTCATTGGACCGATGATTCATTATCGCCATCAGTATTTGTTTTTTCGTATCATTTGAGGGATGTATATCCTAACTCGGTGGAATTAGACCTGAGTGACACGTGGTCAGCGTCAACTTTCACGCCGCCGTTATTGGCTTTTCTAGATCGCTCTGACCCGCTAACTATTAAATCAGATAGCTTTCCAATATTTTCACGATTGTTGGTCAACATCATGGTTTCCACTGGGAATCGAACCCACGACCGCTTTCGTCGAAAGCAAACGCACTACCTACTTGGCTATCCGAGGCTAAACTCATTTGTATCAGATTAAAAAAAAATTTGTGCGGAATATAGAGTGGTACCTTGGTTAACGACGGCCTTAGTTGACGACGCATTTGGTTAACGACGAATAGCTGTAATAAAAAAAAATGTCTCGGGTAACGACGCAGGCTTTGGTTAACGACGCATTCTGGTGAAGATTGACCTTTAAAAACTTCTTTTATGACTATTCATTTTATTCATGATGATATTTTGTTGCAAATAAAATTGAATGAATCATATATACTTTATATTAATGACTTTGAATTAGTTTTATCTGCATATTTGACATGCAGTGTGGTTCTGGAAAATCGCGCCTTGAATAACGACGGTTTCGGTTAACGACGAAAATATTGGAACGGATTACCGTCGTTAACCAAGGTATCACTGTACATTGAGTTCCTCATTGTCTAATAGTTTCGCTTTCACTTCATCAAGTAACTTTTAAGATATCTAAAATGGCATGGTCACTTTCTTAGTTATCACACTGATTAGTTTTCACACATAACACGCATTAAAAGGGAGAAACGGGAAGTATTCGGAAAGGTAAACGTATGCCTGAAGGAATTAAATAGATAATCGCTAACCTGAGTGTACGAGACTTTACGATGAAATCTCAGAATTTTTTAAAAGAGACTTGTTGGCTCATGAATCAGTACATCAAGTACTTATTCTTGAATGAGAAACATGAGAGATGAGTCTTTTGTATTTCAACTACCGAAGCTAAAATATACGTCGTCAAGGGACAAGCTGGATATGTATATAAATGTAAATAGCGATTATTTTCAAAGCCTATGTTTAAAGTAAACAAAAGTTCATTTTATTCGTGGATCTCCTTCATGATTAATGCAAATACAGCGAAAGTAAGGGAAGAACAAAATTCTAGAAGCCCAAACGAAAATTTATTTCGCGCTAGATCAAGTAGAGCAAACATATGGAAATGATTCTCATACTTCACCCCCTGCCACACGCCGAAAGGTGGCTAGCAGGGTATACACATAGACATAGACATACTTAATAAGGACGGGCAAAGATAAAGCATGAGAAGGGCGTTAAAGCTGTGGAATGAAAGGCATTCGTAGACAAGAATAGGAACCTGATTTATGAGGACGTGACCGAGTGTCTACGTCTCTAAATTATACAACCACGTAGATAATAAATTCCGCGTATTTGACGAGTTTCGATCTAACGTGATGGAATTTGGGAAACGAGGAATTTCGGATTTTTACTTTCTTCAAATAAAACGAACTCGTGGGCATGGCTTACATTACCATAGAGAAGGGGTTCACGAAATGGGGTACTTCTACCCCTTGGGGTTGCGAAAAGCTGGTCGAGGGGGTGGGGTAAAAAATACGCGAGTAACGACGTAAATAGAATGACTGTCTACAATTGAGATTCTGCTCTACATTCAGCTATTTCATTAAATAAGAATGGAAAACTGTACATTTTTAAATCTGTAATAAAAGTATCGTCGAAAGAACGAAGCATCAAGATAGACAAATGAAATTCCTGCAGGTGTTCTAGAAAAAGGATGTTTTTCCTCCAAACATTCGAATGTATGTACATTTCGTGTGGGGGTTGTGTGATTGTATGAAAAACTTATAAATTTACTTTATGGGTAAGCAAGGAGATATTTGCGTAATTTATTACTATGATGTTTTTTGCATCATATCAGAATGTATGTGTATCAGAATGAGTGGTGTTTACAGAATTATCCTCGCTATTCGGTGTTCATAACAGCAAAAACAATAGAATCGAACCTTTAAGTAAGCTAATTTAAGCATCAAAACATTAATATCAGAATATTAACCTCTTAATCTATATTTGGTATAACGGTTTGTAATTAGTCAACAAGAAATCAAAGTCAATTTGTTTGTTAGATCACTCTACCATTTCCTGACAAAAGTTTTCGAGAGGGAATGAGGCATATACAAGACAAAAGGAAAACGAGATCCTACTTATTCTCGCTGATTCAGATTACTGTATGTTTTCGTATACATTTTCTATGCTACCAAATAAACAGAAGTGAATAGTAATTTAGGATTACGACATTCATAAACATTAACAGTCGATATGTACATGGTTATGTAATAAGTACCGTTATAACCATATCGTTATATACCATATATAATAACATATCGTTACTTTTTCTTTATTCGATTTAAATTCATCCACCAATTTTTCCACGAACATAATTTGTTATTTTCACCATCAGCTTCGATAAGTTAAATTACGTTCGTAATTGATAATCCTGATGGAAGGTAATAGAATTAAAAAGGCGTTTATCAGAGTTCCGTCACCGAAATATACCTCCCAAAATCATTCCATCGTTAGCATTTCTGGTGTCTTTTGCCACATATATTTACAGTAGAGGTAACGGTGATTCTAATTTGAATTTTCGCAGAATAGTCATAAATGCCCGTCCTGTCCAATAATATCCTTTCCTGAATGGAACTCTCATAGATTTATTAAATTTGATGTTATCTTAATAGCCAGAATCATTAAATTAATATATGTTGGTATTTTGCGTGGCGGATAAATAACGGCGCAACCATAACGGAAATCTTGATAAAGAAATTACTCGTAATTCTTCGCAACCATATAGGCTTTGTAATGATATACTGAATTATAAACAAAGGATTAGAAATAATAGCTTTCGTGAACAATTAAATATGATTTTTTAGCCGTCAATGTTGCGTAGTATTAATGTAAGACCGTCGAGTTTATATTATTTATTATTATAGAACGCATGTTCAAATTTTATCTTCATGTGTCTTTGCTACATGTCATTTTATAAACTTCGAAAATATTTCTTATACATAATTGAAGAAGATTTGGTGTAAATCGTGAGAAATACCTCCGATAACATAGTATATCGTTGAGCGTAACATTTTATTGAATGATATGTTGTAAATCATTGGTAAGGGTAGTGGCGTGTTCTAGGACTTTATTATCTGGAAAATTAAAGGAAACGATCGCTTAGTGAATAAGTAACTACTCTTTTTAAATGCAACTATTTAATTCAAATGATATTGGATTGTTTTATTCGGATCCTCTTTTGCTTCGCTTGTAATAATTTAATTCAATGCAGGGTTCGTATTTACGGATTTAGTTTATGAATCGTTTTTGCAGTTTTCTTATATCATCAATACAGCATACAGCATAAATATCAATGCAGCATAAGTAAAGTATTTGGCTCACTTTTAGTTGTATAAATTTGGCTTACTTTTAGTGGTATTTAATATGCATAAGTTGTGTATATGTATGTTAAGTATATGTATGTTATGTACATGTATATTATGTATATGTTTAAGTTATGCTTATGAATAACTTCATGTATACTTTTAGTATTTGTTAATTTTTTTCTAGTAAATGTACTAGATATGTAAGATATAATACCCCTTTACATGTTGTTGTTTTGATTTGTGCAATCATGACTTGAATGTGCTCATTTATTCTATGTAATTATCTACTGTTTTATTGTAATCATTTATGTCCAATGGAGGTTTCTGGAGGAGTTTTCCTCCGGTCTTTGGGCAAATGCTGGACATATTACAGCAATTTTCTTTTATTCCCCCGACCGTTGCCACCTGGTATATACCAAATTGCAACGATAATGTAAATAAATAAATAAATACAAAATGTTCTAAAAGTCTACCTTCAAAAAAGTTAAAATTCTCAGTTCGCCCACAGACTATAATCAAATCTCTTCCGAAAGTTGTTTATCTTTATAGTTTTAGAGTAGAACCAAATTGTAAGATGCATCCCGAGGACAAAGCGCCTTCACAATTTTATTGTTCAAAACCAGACCAAGCATCAAATGGTTTTGGTCGTCTAGTTTTCAGATCCCAGATCTGTTTTAGTCAAACATCATTTGTTGAGCGTTGAGTCAAATCTTTATAGCATAATTATTCATCAATCTTAATTTGACGCATTTCAGTGATTTATGCTGATTTGCCTGTATACTCTCTCCCTCTCCGTCTAACGTTCTTCGAAATTTTGTGTCATGTTATTGGAGTATTGGGCACATTCCAATGGACGCAAAAATACAAAAGCGGAGTATTTTTTGTTTCCCAAATGAAGATAAAAATTATTCGTTTGGTAGAACACTGATAAAATCGTTCTTTTACTCCCGCTGGATTTTATTTATTTATTACATTTTTAGTAGTGATTGTTTGAGAATCCATTCCTAGGATGTCGCTTTTAAAATCTATGAAACAAAGCAAGAAGAACAACGCTACAACATATTTTTTAACCACTTTTCCCTTAGTCCCTTTCCAATTTTATTGATGGATTACTTCTTGGCACAAATTTTCACTTTCCCTTTCGCTTTATCCCTGTCTTAAACGACAGTGAAACGTATTTACGTGTATTTGTAACTGTCCAATGCCCATTGATGTTTTGCTTTCCCTTTCCGCTGCTTTCATTTTAGAGTTGTTATCAAAAAAGCGAGCTGGGCTTACGTAAATAGATCCTTTAGATCCGATATGCGGCTCCAACGACCTTCGATTCTTTTACTTTCGATCTCGATCTTCGGGGCCGAGTTTTCCCTTAACTAGATACGGATTTAAATTTACTTTGAATTTGTGTTTTGATTCTTCGTTTAGAATAAAATGAAACATTAAACTTTGGTTCACAATATCGAATTATAAATTATTACTTTTCGTAATTGCACTTCCACGTCTTATAATGTAAAGACACTCGTAACTGAAATACGGGTTTAAAAACGAGTATACGGGTATAGAAGTTTTTCCACATTACCACCTCCTAACAGAGCTTTCTCCCATACCTTTCACCGAAATGAGAATTTTGACTCTTTGAAGGGAGGACATGAAAATGTTTCCGCGACCTGGTCGTTGTCTTCGTAATTAAAATTTTTACTTCGCAGTGAGTCTATTTTCAGCTCTTTTCTTCACTTCTAACTTTCTCTGAAACCAATTATCAGTACATTTTATTATTTTACGAATTAGCTATTTCAGTTATCACTGTTTTGAATAATTCGACATTAACTTAGAGAAGGGGTTTCATAGAATATATTTATAAATTATTCTTGATGTGAGAAGTGTTATGCAATAAATTGAAGACCAATAAGTATTACCATATACTGATACTCAATTGTCTGTCCCAATTATCTGATGTTATCTTACAATTTAAAACTAACGACAGTCCAAACGACGATCCTCAGCTCATTATTATCATATATACTTAAAATCGTTGCCGTTTTAATTTTTACTGTTAATTAATATGCCATAGGTCCAATACATGTTTTCCGTAACTATTGTACGATTTTTATTGACTAAGGGACATATTTCTGTGCTTTTTGTCGGTTCATAATTAGTTTGCGAGGCAATTTAGATACACCTGCACAGTAAAATTATTCGGTGTTCAAGTTAATTAATTACGAAGGTGAAAAATGCTTCAACTACGTTTAAAGATATTCGTGAAGACTGTTAGCTCTTGTTTTTAAGGCAGTATTTCTTAATTTAAGTGTGTATCACGATTTTCTAAATTGACCATAGAAATGCTTAATAAAGACAATGGTGCTTAATAATCGTTCTTAAGAAAGAATTATGACAACGGCAAAGCTATGTACTTTGCGTAAACTAAAAGTAAGGTTAAATTTAATTTAAGTACATTTAAAGGCTCAATTTCACTGAAGCCGAATTATACCAATCAAATAATACCTTTTTCTGTCGCTATAAAATATACACCGTATTATTGTATGTATTAATATTCATTCTTGTATTCCTTTCTTTTGCTGGTGATTGCAGAATCTAAACCTCCTGATTGAGATACACACTAAGAGTACTCGGAGTCTTTTCTGTTTACGTTACAGTCACTTTTTTGCCTCTTAATCTTCAAATACAAAGGAATCCTTCAAAGAGTTCAAATCTCTTATTTAAATCTCACCTGAAAATTTTTAGGATTTTTAAGGACAAATGATTAAGGATTAAATTCATAATATTATGGAAAGTATATATGAATGATTTGTACTTTTACCACAAATTTCTACAAATTTAACACAAAACCTCGCCTGATTCTGTGAAGTTTATTCATAATATTATGTTTCCGTACAGTAAGTATAATAATATTCACTCCTAACTTAAATTTTGAGCCCCATATAGATATGATAGTTAATAAATCCCTAAAATTATTAGGCTATATTTCCAGATTTACCAAAGGTTTCAATGACATTACAGTACTAAGGCCTATTGTGGAATTTGGGTCCTTCGTCTGAAATCCATCCTACAACAGCAGCAATAATTGAAAAATATCTCAAGCAATTTGCAAAGATTTGTGCATACAGATGTGGCATTGATTTAACATGAGCAAGTTATAGCGAAATGTATGAAGCAATGGACTTAAGAACAATAATCTGAACGACGTAGTCATTCTGACATCTTATTTCTTTACAAATTATTAAATAACATCATATCCCCCCCCCCAAATTGCTACAGCTTGTAACTTTTCGCATTCCTACGATTCATACCCGAAATAGGAATATTTTCCATTTAAATTATTATAGAACCAATAATATGTATAATTCTCCTTTGGCTAGAATGATTAGAGAGGCTAATGCACTTCCTACTAATCTCGATTTTTTTTGTATGAGTTTATCTATGTTCAAGAATACATTACATAAACATTTTTCTGAAACGGTATGATTTCACTATATTTTTATAAATATCTTTAAGTTTTATTTTTATATTTCAATGACTCATTTACACTCATGCTTAAATAATCATGACCTGACTACATTTTAATATTTAAATTTTTATTAACAGAACAATATGTATGATTTTTATATTTTGTGATATTTTTCTAATTTTTTTCTTAATTACTATAAATATAAAAATTATTGATTTCCGAGTGTATTTATGTAGTTATAATTTGTCATTAATATTTAACTCTGTATTTTGCTTTGGTTATATATGATATGAAATGTTGATTCTGTAATTGGGTTGCTGCCCGTATAACACTGTGTTATAAGATTCTGACGACGCAATGTATAGTAATCACCAAAACCTGGAGAGTGTGTGATAGTGTTCTCCACGTTGGGAATAAAAGTATGATTAAGAAAAAACAGGGCATAGAGGAAATGAATGGTGACAATATTTTTACGAACTTTTACCACGCAATCTGCCAGGGCCACGGGGTAAGGAAAGCTCCAAAATACATACCAACACCTTTGTCGGAGTCAAGTCTTAATTGTACATTCTAATTCTTTGCAGAAAAGAACAACCATTAGAAGCCGTAAAACTTAGCCGATTTCTCTCCGAGTTCGCACTCGATGTTACTGGAATCATTACGTCATGTAATTCGTCAGAAAGTTCGGTAACGATGAATTTTGCGAAAAGCTTCCGATGGTAATCGGATCTCACCTGGAGTGAATCCCACCTGAGGGGCATTATCTTTGATTAGACGCTACAGTCAAAACTTTTATCTCCGTTAACAAAACGATTTGGTCTATCTCTAAAGCTGAGACCATTTGATTCGAAAAGCAGAAATAAAAGGTCAAAAAAAAGAAGAGTAATCAATTTCTTCGACTCTCGTTGGGTTCTAATTGTGGGACTTTTAATTTACACTTCCTGAGAGCGTTGCGCGCTCTGATGGCGGCAACGCGTATATATAAACTACGCGTTATTTATAATCTTTCTGTCGCGAAATGGGTATCCTTATCCCCAACCTCTTCAGCTGTGTGGTGCTGATGCGCCAAAGTTACATTTTTCAGCCAAAGACTAGGCATTACGTCATAATAATAGCGGTCACCATTTTTCTACCCTAATTTAAAATATATATAATCCTTGCTTTTAGAAGTTGTTAATATTGTTAATACTTACATTCCGTTTGCCTTTCCTATTGTACATCGAATATGCTCTTTGAAAGATAGTATCCTATTACGGGTAACATTCGGGCAATTACAATTACTCTAAGTAATCGAAGCCCTCACGTGCTTAAGTCGCCCTGAATACGTTTTCTCTTCCTATTGGTACGTACATAAAGAGAAATATGGAGTGCCATCGTGTAACATTGAATAGAGGAGACTGAGTATCTAGTAGTGCTCCTGATAAATACATCTGATGTCAATCACAAGAGAATATGAATAAGTAAAGAAAGTAGAAGCTGAACAACCTTAAAAGAAGTTATCCAAGTGGTTGTCTTCAGATATCTTGATTCCTCTACTGCCATTCACAGTCACTCAACACGTAACACTGAATATTGCGCACTCTTAACATCACTGCTTAACTGACTTTTACACTCTAACAACACAGAGGTATTACAGACATACTCCTTCTTCATGGTTACCACGAGCAAAGGAAGCCGGAAGGTCTTGGGTCGTCCTTGGCAAGGCCCCCTTCCAGCCACGAAAAGCGAACGAAGTCGCCCATCGCTGTTACTCCTCTGGTCGAATAGCGTCCAACAGCCCAAGGGTCATGCAATTTTTCATTCTGCTGTGGAATACTTTCTAGCTGCAATTTCGACGATCGAAGAAGTACCTTTGCCATTGCTGCTATCTTTGGGGAAGATCTTCCATGCCTTAGAGTCCAACCTTGCCTTGGGGCTGTAAGAAAAAATTTGAAGGGAAATAAGTAAAAATTATCTTGATACGTAATACCTCAACAAAATCAATGAAAACGAGATGAAGCATGGAAAATAGATTGAAAGCACTGCTAACTGTATGTTATAGGCGTAAAGAAATCGCGCGAATTCAGTAGTGCCAAAAGTATCAAATCAGAAATCATAACAACTAAATCTTCGAAAATGTTTGTTTTACAATGTCGAAATTAGAGTATTTTGCAATATATCGTTAACATTAAAATCCTTTGAAGTCTATGAATATCGTTTAAAACGATATTCAACACGAACAAAGGCAGGATTACACAAAAGTTGCCTGACACAAATGAGAAGCACGCCCTTTTGACTGAGACTACACCAAAGAGCGGGAAGGAAACGTGAATGCACAAAAATGGAAAAACGAAATGACTTCTCTTTCTCGCATATTTTAGCCGCGCAAAATCAAATCTCATTTCGAGTGAATCGTAGGTCTCACCCGAAGCCACCATATGCCATGGCTCAAAAAAATCTGTATGTTTCAGGTTGTAGGTTATCTATGACATTGATATATAGTAATTTTTCTCATTCTAATACCTTGATCAATTTATACTGGTAATAATATCGGTCTGTAAATCATTTTCATACGATATCTTACATGGATCAGCACGTCAATCCATTTCAAGTAAAACGTAAATGCACGATAAGAACGTAATTTCAAAACACTGTGTCTCTGACAAGTGAAATTGTACGATATGGGGAGTAACAAACACACTCTCATATTCAAAATTTGGAAAAGGCTCGAAAAGATAGAGAAACTCCCAGGAAAGGTTTTTCAAGAATGATCATGCATGGTAGTGACTCTCAACTTTATGTATTCCACGGCACACTTTTCCACTCATTCGGCACGAGTTGACTCAAGTTTTGTGGCACACTAAACTATTCATTTATTAGTTTCATTCCGATTTTATACTGAGAAAGAAGAAAAGACTGAGATAGAAAGTAAGACCGGAATAAAATTCTGGAATAAATTTTTTATAGCTTCTTTTACGACTTTTAATGAAACAAAACAATATATCTGGCATAATTAAGCGCGTGCGCAGTAAAAAAATCGAAAATTATGTTACCGACTTGTATTTCCATTATTTCATTGCATGATTTTCTAAGCACCTAAATTTATATTTACTTTGAAAAATATATACAACAGTGAATACAATAAATCGCACATGGGTCTCTGAGAATATGAATCAGCATCTGATGAGCACATCTCGATTACAGGGCAAGTACTAAAATTGTAGGATAAATTTATAACCAAGAGACATTATAGTCATCATTCTCTTTCTTGTTCCTAAATTAGAATTATCTTTAGACATAACCCCTGCCTTGTCAAGGTAGGTAATATTAAAAGTGATAGGCTGAGGTACAGTTGGACTTATCGCACCCAGGAATTTTTTCATCGGTGGTAAAGTTATATGGGTTACCCAGGCTATGCAGATAAAAGGTTAGGAGCTCATAAAATATTTATAATTCATACCTATCTATGAAATTTGCATCCCATTGAACTTATACATTACTTATGCAAATGGTTGAAACGAAAATATATCTATGACGAATCGCCTTGACTATAGATACTGAATGACTTCATATTAAAAAAAAACTAATATTGTACGTTTTATACCGAATCAGTGATACGTGACACGTATTTTGAATAAACTGACGCGAATGGGAAAATATTTCTTCGTTGATAACTGTGTTAGAGAAAGAAATACATAGCATTAATGATATCCATCGATACTTGGTGTAATGACATAGTTAAAATGTTTTAAAATATTTAATACAAAACTTGTACAAATCCACAAAAGTTTATAAAAACGTTTACCGGTTTCGGCGTGAGTTTATGACATCATCAGAACAAGGTAAACCGGTACCAGTAAACGTTTTTATAAATTTGTGTGGGTTTGTACGAGTTTCGTATTTAATATTTTAAAGAAATACTTTTCCTGTCGCCAGTATTCTACAATTTCCGGTCTACTCCGAAGAATTTCTTTTATATAATAATGGCCATCTTTTCCATTGAGGTATCCCAAAAAGAACTACCGTAAAAATGGAAGTATTAAGTTTCCCGCAATACTTAATGATGTGATTACAATGATGTGATGTGTCAATGAAAGCTAATTAAAAGGATAACCTGATTGATCTCCTTCAATTATTTCGTTCATAAATTGAATCAATAATCTCGATTTGAATTCAAATGAGACAACAAATGAAATCGATGGGTCTAAATATTTCATATTCCGGTAAACTACCTTCTATTTACGAAAAGCACCTCAATCGGATTTAATTATGTACTCCTGGACTTCATTCATTCACTGCTTATCACATCTCAGTGATCGACGAATTGAATAATAAATAATTTTATGTTATTTCCGGTTAATTTTGTTTCGGTTACGGTGAATGAGTACTTGATTTACTGCGAAGATAAATGAAATAAATTTTTGAAAGTAAGCAATAAAAATGTTGGATGGCTGTAAGCAATAAAAGTGTGGTTATCGAAATCAGTGATTTATTTCGGGTAAAAGAAAAAAAATTAAGACTTCGAGCAGTTTTCCCAACCGGTAGGTCACGGCCCACAAGCGAGACTTATGAATCTACGTGGTGTAACTCGAGTAGGCTGATGTCGATTTATTCCATTGGTTTTGCCTTTTATTTTTCTAATATATGACTCAATTGTATATAAATCTTTCAATTGTTTCTTCATCAACAAAGTATTCGTAAAATATTAAATTACATCAATCAGTAAAACAAACCATTTGCACATTGGTGGGACTTGGTTGTCTTGAAGAAAAGGCAGGGCCAACCAAGAGGGGGGTCCCTGGATGCCTAACCTCCGGGCCCCGAGTTGGAAGGTAACTTTTTTATTTGTAGATGACAAACATTATACCCGAAGGATATTCATTTGTCCAATGTTTTTCGTTATTTATTAAAAATTATTTATTACATAGAGGGCCATTCCATGTCAAGTGGACCAACGGTCCCCGCTCGACCATCACCGATTTCAATGAAATTTTTGTGTGAACATAACTTTATATATTCTATGAACATTTCCCAAGTCTTACATCCATCGATGAAATATTTGCTGAGATATAGTCATTTGTTTGACCCCCTACCGCAGCCTTCTACAGTTAGACAGCGATTTTTAGCAAGTTTGAGACACGTTATCTCACGCAGTATTCCGTTGAGTAAAACAAAACTTGGTATTCTTA
>KZ308777.1:357309-392108 GCA_000376725.2 Ladona fulva
CTAAGATGGCAGTGTCATCAGCAAATTGAAATACTTTAGCATTGCAGGAATGACTCAGATCATTCACATATATTAGGAAAAGGAAAGGTCCTAGGACAGAACCTTGAGGAATCCCATATTTTACTATATTTTTACCAGATAGCTTATTGCTAACAGACACACACTGACATCTGCCGCTTATATAACTCTCCAATAGCCTCAAAGGAGTACCTCTTACACCATAGGAACATAATTTTGAGAGAAGCTTTGAGTCGGAAACACTATCAAAAGCCTTAGACAAGTTACTAAAGGAAACAAGAGTACTTTCATTACCTTCTAAGGAACAATATATATCACTAATCATTGCCATGACACATTCAATTGCACCTTTACCTTTGAGAAAACCATATTGTGTGTTACTTATCAAATTGTTTACTTCAAAGTATTTACAAATTCTTGAAAATAGTGCTTTCTCTATTACTTAATAAAAAGATGGATATGGGTCTGTAACTTGAAGGATCCTTTTTCTTACCTTTCTTGAATATTGGAATAATTTTGTCAGTTTTAATTTTTCTGGGTAGATGCCTAATTCAAATATCTGATTAATTACTTTGGTAAGTGAATATGATACATCATGTGCAAGGCCTTTCAACAACTTTGTATTCATGCCATATATATCACCGCTGGTACTGTTTTTTAAAGAGGTAATTATGTTGAATATTTCTCTTTCAGTAGTAGGTACTAGGTAAAATAAATTCAAGTTTGATCGAGAAAGCTTGTTTGCACTCATTATGCTGTTTTATATTTCAGGAATCAACTAGTTTGTCAATTATATTGGTAAAGTAATTATTAAAAAAATCGGGTGACATGTCAGTTAAGCAATTTTCTGACTTGAATTGTGTCTCAGCTTTGATTACATTCCATAATGCTTTTGATTTATTATTTGATGCGGCAATGTATTTGTTGTTTGCTTCTATTTTTGCTTGCCTAATGGCTTTCTTATAATCTCTACTTAGTTCTAAATATTGAGATTTTACCTCTGGGTTAGGATTGCTAATCACTTGTTCATATAGACTTAATAGTCTATCCCTCGTTCTTAACAAAGCTTCGTTAAACCAGTTTATTTTACGTGTGTCAGGTGTAACACTGCTGGTATTTTCAGGTAAACAGTAGTTAAATGAATCAATAAATATTGTCCAAAATTCAGAAAAAGAATTACTAAGATCATCAAGACATGACCATTCATACGTACTCATCAATTGAGACAGTTTTCCTATTGAGTGATTACTTAATTTTCTAGTATGGATGTATTTTTTATCATTAATCAAACCATTCTTTTTAAATTTAAGCTCGGTTAACAAACCTAAGTGGTCAGAAAGAGCATTAGGAACAATATTTGTTGAGAGATCTACATTTGGGATTACATTATCTATACAGTTACCACTGGCAGGCCTGATACACTCATTCACCATATGCTGTAAGTCAGCAGAATGTGTTACATTAAAGAATTGGGACAATTTTGTGTTATTACAATCATTGAACTGAATATTAAACTCACCCATTAAGATGATTCCACATTTAAATGCTATTAGCCTTGTGAGTATGTCAAATAATTGGCTCACAAAAATGTCAAAATCTCCATTTTGAGATCTATATATATCTAATAATATTATGTTGTAATCTTTTAACTTTATAGCAGTAACTTCACAATGCACTTCCAACTGCCATGTCGTTTGTTTAATTGGAGAGTAATTTATGCTAGGGTTAATATAGATTGCAACTCCTACATGTTTGGCTTTAGTTCTACAATAGCTCGAGGCTAAGATCAGTGAGTCCATTTTAAAGTGTACAGTTTCATCATAACGTAACCAATGTTCACATAGGCAGGTGATATCAATATCATACTTCTTTAACAACAACTCAAGTTCATGTATCTTATTTCTTAGTGATTGGACATTTAAATGTAAAAACCTTAGGTTATAAGGTGAAAATTCTATAACTTTGGTTAGATTTTTAGCCACACCATCAACATTACTATGAACATCACTATTCACATTTGTACCTATTAATTTTACCTGCCATATATATGCCATCTACTACTCGATTCAATGGTTTCCCTGATTTCTTAACAAAGTTATCACATAATGTTTGGTAATTTCAAAAACTTCATTTAAAGATAAAAACTTCATTTTAAAGTCAAATTGAAGAGGAAAAGGGAGAGGGTAATTAGCATCCAAGGATTTTCAATTGGAATCATTCAACTTTATTCTGACCTAAATAGGTCAGAATAAAGTTGCAATTTCACAAGTTGACCCACTTTAATGAAATTGAATTTTAGAGACCACAGGAAGAAACCTTTCCAAAATGTGCCATTATTTGAGTTACTTTGTAATATCATTCCTATGTATAACATAAGCTTCCATTCTTCAAAAAATACCATCAGAACAGTACATTTTATTCATTACTTTTTGCAACCTAAAAGACCTACTATAAATTATTACATTCTATGATCACTTCATTTTAAAGTCAAATTGAAGAGGAAAAGGGAGAGGGTAATTAGCATCCAAGGATTTTCAATTGGAATCATTCATTTTGTGTAAATGCTTTTATGAGATGGAAGTTGGTTGGCAGAAACGAGAGCAAACACACGACTTTATAGGTTCATAGCTCAGGACTGGATAATTTTAACTGCAAGTGCATTTTGGAAAGGATTCACAGCATGAACTGGAATTTATTTATTAATTGGAGGAACAATATGAATGGCAAGTATATTACATTATAAATTCAGTTCTACAAAACTAATACTGCTTGATAGCGGGTATCCTTTTTTGAGTTAAATTATTTTTTAAGGCAATTCCGTATTGCATTGGAATAAAAATTGAGATTATTATAATTTTAAAACCTTAGCTAGCACATTTTTAACAAACAGGTGAGATGCTATCAAAAGAATGAATGTCTAGCTTCTGAATATTTTAATGTTTGAAAATTCTTTCTTTTGCAAGATCTCTACTTGAGCACATTCAAGAGGCTAAATTCTTACAAAATTTAAGCTTCTGTTACATATATTATCAATTCTAGCAATAGCCATGTAATAAATGGTTGCACTTTATTTCAAGTCAAAGAATATTTTGCAAATTATAGGAATAATCAACTAATATTCTAATTATATTGCAGTGTCTAGTAAAAGACAAATCCATCAGATAAATTTACTATAAATTTTACTGAATAAATTAAAAGCAATCACATTTGAAGGAATTAATTCCGATGAAGATAAAAAGAATTTCTCGATTTGGATTTGTATCAATATGACATACTTCTGTAATGTCTAACCAAGTCTCCCTGAGAAAGTGAGTCTGAAACCTTTGCAAGACAATTCAATTGATAGGGGCAGTGGTTCTTAAACTTAAATTGATAGAGAACCCCCTATTGCTATTATTTTTTTTCAGACCCCGAAAATTGCATGCTTTCATACACACATAGACTTTATTAAGATCGCATGTGCATACCATTATGAAATGTTTAGTATTAAAATGCTTTCATCACTACCTTAATTGGGGAAATAATTTATACTCACAGACACCCACAGAATATTTACAGACCCCCAGGGAACAGTGGACTCAAGCTTAAGAATCACTGAAGGAACTATATATTAAAGGAATTTAAAACAAAGAATAGTTGCCATATTTTCTCATGAAAGCATGTGACTTGAAAAGCTTAATGAAAAAGTTGATTACAATGACGATTATAAAGAGAATAGATAAAAATGCAACAAAATATTTATATGAAAATTTCATCAAATTTTTCTTATATGTAAGAAAGTACATCTTGAATTACCAAAATCAGCTTTCAATGAACAAAAAATGTTACTCATTGCATCATGTTTCAATGATGATTCCACTACAGTTTGCAAAGATGATTTTTGTAGTAAACATTCATTTTTGTGGTAACTTTCTGATTCAATAGTAAAAGTAGCACCATGATTTCTTCACACTTCAATTTTTGACAAAATTGACACAATCCACCAGCAAATATGGCTCTCCCCATTTGACATGAGAAAAGTCACCTCTGGAAAGTTATATGGTTCCTTAAAAATATTCCTTAGGTAAGGCCTACATGCAAAATGACCATAGCTGTTGAAGCACTTTTAACAATACTACTACTACTCCTTAACAAAGTTACCCCACCCTCGATGACCTGGCATGATTTTTGGGACAATATTTCTAATATTTCACATTGACATAGTTCTTTGTATCGTCTACAATTTTCTTATATAACATTGATCTCTATAAATAAACTTAGTGAAAAAAACGAAGCTGCTTTTCCATGTTTTTTTACAGTTACTCAAAAAATTAAAGTAAAAGTTAAACTTTAAAAGTCATTCAATACTTGATATAACAAGATTTTAAGGGACCACCATAGAGCACAAATAGCAATCCTCAAAGAACTTATTCAAAAGATATACCAGAAAATTAAAATTATACTTTATACCAACATAAAGGAACAAAAAGAATTTTAAACGTGACAATCTAAATCTTTAAATTTATCAGAGCTCCATACA
Source organism: Ladona fulva (assembly GCA_000376725.2). Classification (NCBI taxonomy): domain Eukaryota; kingdom Metazoa; phylum Arthropoda; class Insecta; order Odonata; family Libellulidae; genus Ladona; species Ladona fulva. The sequence goes on from KZ308777.1 coordinate 361,847, forward strand.
GGAAACAGTTTATTTACACTCTTTGCAGCAAATTCTATGGGCAATGCAATGCAATGTGATGTGTAAAGTTCAACAACAACATCAAGAAATATGCAGAAGTATGACATTTGAAGGTAACAAAACTGCTCATTGTCGATGAGATGAATGAATTTATCTGAAGCATGTGTACAGGATGAAATGACATCTGCAATTATCTCATGAACATGATACATAGAATTCCAAAATTTCATACACATAATCTAAGGTTCAACATATTGATGATAATATATACCACCAGTGGCACATGATGGTTGCATATGCATAACACTGGTGGTACACAACATCATCAACATGCTAAGGAACTGTCTATACAAATATATTACACATTAACAACTCCAAACTGTAACAAGAAAAACTTATTGACTGAATGCTGCTAAAACTGCATGGGCAAATGAATCTCACCAAATCAACTGTATAAATAAATGGCTTTGAAATGAAAAACAACTAATAAAACAAATAAATAAATTGGAGACAAAACAGTTCCAAAATCAGATTCCATGAGAAGTATACAACACCCTTCACAACCATGAGATTGCAAAGCATCAATCACATTTATTTTATACATCATCAAGACTTTCCATGGTTGTGAAGATTTGCATTCATTGAAGAAAAAAGGAGTGAATGTTTACATCAATAAAAAAGTGTACATGGAAAATGCTGCAACTTGAATTCTTTGATAATCCTCCTGGCAAAGTTTGGCATCGTCCTTAGTGCTTTAAAATCACTTCTGTACAAAGTTCCACTTAATGGATAGTTTCAACTCTTCCACTTCTCTCCAGATAAGATCATAGTCTCTAAATCAGGAGTGCAGTTGAGCGTAGAACAAACAGGTCCTAGGACTAGCATCCTTCCTCCAGATTTTGCTTCATTTAAATCCACAGAAACAAGCTCCTGAAATTTTTAGAAAACAGAAATCTGTATTTATAGTAAGGTAAAGGTAGCTTTCTTTTATACTCCAAGAACAAGATAGGAATTCTAAAATTCATATTCAACAATTTCACTACAAAAAGGAATTAATATACACAAATAAAAATTGAGGATTTCAGTTGAGGCTACTGTAATGAAGTCAACTACAGCTTACCAAGTACTTCCATAGCGAAATATTCCACAGAGAAATTCAATCAAAAAGATTTGTTGAGAGGATTTTTCTCCTGCTAGATAAAGTAATTTATAGCACCTCAATATATTTTAATACAAAAAGGTTAAAGTATTTAAAAGATATCGAAGGAAGAAAAATTTAATTTTTTAGACTTCCTCCTTTGGAAATTCCAAGTTTTCTCTCCATCTGTACTTTAAACAAAGACAGGTGATTGAGTTCCAATATTTTCTGGCAACTCGAAAAAATAATTTACCAAAATCCTTTTGTAATTGGTAACTCAATTGGCTTACTCACTTGCAAAAATCCCACTTGAGTGGCTGGATTAACAACTAAGGAATAGCCACCATTCAACACGATTTCTGCCTTCCCTGATGCACGAACTCTCAGAGTCCCAAGGTGCCCTTCAGGCAAAGTGTTTAGAGTACATTCCTCAAGCTGGTCCGAGACATCATCCTGTTAAAAGTGAGTTAAACATGTAGCTAGAGTAAAATATCATTCTAACCACTAAAGTATTTCTATGAGGTAATAAAATATCATATATTCTGTTATCGGAAACCATTTGAGCTCTCAGATGATTAATTAAAACATTTTACTACAAAATACTCTTGACAGCATACTTATCTAGATTGGCTTCATTTTTCTACATACCAAACTTTCTTCAACCTTTGATGTATCAATGGGTTGACTTGAGGATTTTCCTGGTCTTGAAGGCATTTCAACATCAGGTTTTGGTCCAGGTAGACAAGTAGGTAGCTAATGAGGAAATTGTATGAAAATTGATCAAGGTTAATCCAAATCTTGATTACTGATATTTCCTTTAAGCAATGGTAAATGTATCTCAGCATAAAGATATGTTATTATAATTCGTTAAGTAAATTAATTATACTTATATAGTGAACATCATTCCTGAGGCAGATATTAGTTTCTCTCGAAGAATATTAAATGTATCCCAATAGAATAATGCAAGAAAGATTTTTTAGTAACATTCAGTACAGTCATAATATCAATTTAACATGTATCAATACAAGTATACAATACAAGAATACAATCCCTTCTACAAAAAGGCATCCTAAAACATGGTTTTGCTCTAACACAATGAGATAAATTGGGGGAACCCTTGTATAGAACTGTAACCTATAACACTGTTTCTATCCAACATAAGAAAATTGCAAAAACCTTTGAAGAACAGTGCTTCTATAGCATCATATAACATGATTTTTGTTTAACATATTTAAAAACTAAATTACCTTAAAATAATGACAGGAAGGAATAACGAACTATAGTGCCTTTACATGAAAATATATAAATAAATTATAATTTACTTTTATAACTCTATTCAGAACTGTGTCATGCACAGTTTTAGACCCATCTGCCGGAAGACTTGCCACCTCAGAGATACAGTGTTGCAGAAAATCCCTTAATCTAAAAGGATTAAGTGCAAAGTGACATTGTCGTATTGTATCAATCTGCTGTGAAATGCAATGGCAGTATTTCTGTAGTCTGCAGACCACGTGTCTCAAGCAGCTGGTTGGCTGTGTGTCGAGCAACAATGTGTTAGAGCGACTTTTTCATTTTATATTTTCGTCTTATTATTTTTAATAAAAATTAAGCTGCTTATGAGAATTTTTCAAAAATGTTTGTTTTTAACCCTTTGAGTGCCAACCAATTTCGTAGGAAATGTGCTAAAATTGCCAAGGCATTTTTACTGATTTCACAGTAGTTAAGGAAAAAAAATATCAATTGGAAGTAAATGGAGTTACATATTCAAAAACTTAAGGAAACCTTGACTACATTTGTATCATATAATATCTGCACATGAATGCCACCTGTCAAAAAATAATTAAATACTAGAATCTAACAGTGACACAGCTCAAGGAGCACGATAGTGCTCCTGTTACCTTTGGCAAAAGACGGGAAGAGCGCGACAGCACTCCCAGGCACTCTAAGGGTTAATAAGTTCTCTGAAGGTAATCCCTCTCTTTGTACTGGCTCTGGGTCACATATAACATGGTTTCACACAACATGGTATTTTCTACGAACCTATCTACTGTGTACTTGACTATTATAACTATAAGAGGGTTACCTATACATGAGAAAATTTAAGATTCAATGAATTTATTCATTTAAAAACATGCCTTACATTAAGATATTGATTGTGATTATTCCACCTTTGGAAAATTTTCAAAACTTCTGAAGCATCTGTTATATAAATTATCTAATAATGTCGTCATCATACTCACCTGAAGCATCACATATCCATTTTTACTGGATTCTAGTAGCTCCATAATACTGTACTCATTTAGGCCTCTCTTCTGTGCTGGTTGGGTGACAACCTGCTTCTGTTTATGTACCACCTCTCCTTCATCTCCAGAGTCAGGCTCTTCCTTCACAACCACCTTCAAAAATAATCCCAACATCAAAAATTACAAATTCTGCAAAACTCTTATGTAAATATCTAAGAGTACATATATCTAAATCAGAAATTAAATACGTCCAAAGAACTCCACTAGGGCATACAATGTATCTTGAATATTGATAATATATGATAATGATAGTGTATAAAATAATTAAGAATTCAATTTATCAACATTTGGTCATTCTAATTGGTGGAAAACTAAGACACTCTTGTAAAGTTTTAGATTATAACTGAATTACACATTTTTACTCTTAACTCAATTGAAGTTCAATGTAGTACAAGTGGAAATAATGACAGGGTCTACAACTATTTAAAAAGTATTCCTTCCACAGCTAACCTTAATGATATTTATTAGTGTTAATAAATTCAAAAGATTACAGTTTTCAGAGCTACTAGGTTTTGCCAAACTATTAATAAATGAATAGCATGAAGCTTTTATAAAAATTTAATGTACAAAACAGAATAAGGATGCTAATTATGGCCTAACTGATGAACAAAAAAATTCAATACAGTTTCCAAACATTTCAATATAAAGGTATAAATGATCTGAAGTAGAGCAGAGAAATGCATAATAATTATACAATAGAGTTTCAATTAGCAAACTAAACAAACTTTTCTCAAAATTTGAAATTAAATTATGATTACTTTCAGAATTGGGATGAACACATGAATTTAAGAAAAAAAGAGAATGCATTCTAGTTTCTAAAAATAAATTTCTTAAAATGATTCTAAAGAAAAAAAATTTTTTGACCACTGGGGAATATGAAGGTTAAAAATTTCTCATTCCAAATTGTAGAAAAATAATTACAGTGAGATGACTCTTGTTTGACTTACTGTTACAGTATTAAATGTGAAAAATATCAAAGGTATGTCTAAAGAAATGCTGCTACATTAGAATATCTGTATGTCATGCACTACAGTGACAAGTGCTAAATAGATACCCTGAGCATGCCCAAGATTAACTTACTCCAAGATGTGCAAAAATTACATTTCTCATTGTCTGTACCGATGCATATCAGCATTATTTCACAACTCTTTTACGTAACTGTAAGATTAAACAAAGTTACTATCCAAAACAGCAAATGCTAAAAATTAAACCAGTTCAGGTTTAACTTTGCAGTAGAGGGCTAACTATGCAGCCAGCTTCTTCAGTATTCAACTCAGACTGTTTTCTTCGGATCTGTTATTAATACTTACCTGCCTTTCACTCAATGTCAACTTTATCCCTCTCAATATTTGATATATGATGTTTCAATTGAAGAAAAATTTTCAATAGCTGGAGAGAGGATATCCACACTTACAGTTAAAATTATCTGGTCGTTATGCAATTCAATTGGCTTGTAGATAATACAAGGAATAAATTTCAATTCTTTGCGAAGGACCTTAGCACTCTCTAGATTTATCCAATGACTGGGTTTGGAATATGTACGTTTGGCGATAGCAGACAGTCCAACATCTGTTCTTCACACCTCAGCAGTTTTCATTACTAAAGCATTTTACTGATTGCCCAGTCCACCAAATGTATGACAACCCACATAAGCATTCAAAATCAAGTACACTTTTAAAGACATCCAGCGTTAGCCAATCCTTGGAGTTGGAGAGCCAGCCATTGGGAAGTTTTTCCAACAGCCTAAATGCATGGAGCCACATCAAATGCATGAATCTTGCTACCTTTTTCAAAGTTCCAGAGAGGTAAGAAAGCAAGAAAAACATAGTAGGCCTTCCTCTAATGGAAATATTTAGACTAGTCTACTTGGTTCACATGAAGCTTTAATGCAGGAGCCTTTGTTAGATGTTGTTTCTCTGTGGGTAAGGATTCTTCGTCAGTAACAGTTTTTGCATTATAGAAAACCATTTTAATGACAGAGATCTTCTGCTGAGCATAATTATAGGAATAAGCAATCAGATGCAAGTCAATATGAGTAGGTTTCTTGTACATGGAATTATTAACTCCCATAAATTTTCCTTTTAACCAAGATAGTAAGGAATGAGATCCTCCCATTTTCTTCCAATACCACGGTGAAAATAATGTTCTATGAATTCAGGTACATTGAATCAGATTAAAAAAAAAGCCTAGTTGACTCATGAAGCTGGTAGCACAGTTGGCAAAATTTTGAAAGATCACTGCTGATGATGCTGTGATACCTTTTAACACAGCACTATGGAATATAAATGCAGTGCTGCAATTCTAACTTATAGTACATAGTATTATACATATGTAGTATTCAACAATTGTACAACTGACATAAAATTAAACTATAAAGTATTCTTACAACAGATGTACTATTTCAAAGGAGAACTACAAGAAAGAATATTTCACATGACATAATTTATTACCTTGGCATCTAAGCAATTGTCAGCTGGTAATTTGGCAGATTCCTCCCAACCAGGCTCTGTTTTGACTGAAATGAGTAATTTGAAACCCAATTTAAAGTGGAAACTAACAATGACATGAAATTCCATGCTAGAATCAAAAGTCCCATGGAAAAACCTCTAACCATCTAAAATGGGATAGTTAGTTAGGGACGTAAGGGATAATAGATTAACCCTAATAGCAGTTAAAAAATATATTGAATGCAAGAATGAAAACAAAATAATAGGTGAGAACTGCAAATTGTAAAAATAAAATGAAATTCATCATATAGAACCTCCATTTATACATATAAAGCAATTGAAAATAATCAAAACCATAAATTATGAAGCAGACCAAATAGACAAAAATATTGGCTTGGATTTCAGGTCTCTTATCTTCAGCTGCAGTTCCCCATCATACAAGTAAAAATAATAAGATGATATGCCAAGATTTAAAATTTTTGCAATTCATCAATGACAAACTATTTAAATAGCTGTCTGCTATTACAAATAAAAAAAAATCATCGAGAGATTTCTAGATTTAGTTCATAAAATAATACAAACATGCAAAGAATGATCAACAGAAATATTTTTTAAAAGATTAAATGCTTGTGAAACATGAAATGAATTCAGGAATACAAAAGAAATCAGCGGTGTAACTAAACAGTGTAGATCAGGTCATCATCATCTAAGGTCATCTATTCATGGAAATAAAAGGATAATATGTGGTAATGCAACAAATAAATCAAAGAATGAAGTAGCTCTAGAAATGAAAAAGGTGACAGTGAAGAAAGGCAAGAAATAATGGGAGTGTTTAAGACCCCCATAACTTAAGTAGCAGTTAGCAATATTAAGGTAACCAAGAGTTTTATCATTCTCTAGTTAAGCCATGAAATATTTCTAAGAGACAAAGACACTAGCAGTTGGTTACATGAGAGCTCTTTGAAGAAAATGCAGAACATAAAGAATATTACAGAAATTTCTGTTTGGAAATAAGATACTTCTATTGCACTTATTACATACTGATAGCCAAGGTTTGAAAGAAACTCGAATGTTGGTAATTTTCCATAAATGATGGATAACATAAAACTGAGGATAAATCCAACTGTAAATTAGAGCAAAATTATTTTCAAGCTGACTGGAAATACCTTGTTTCAAATAAGTCCTGAAGTCGTGATAGAAATACAAATGGTACAATGATGGGCATCAAGTTTACTACATGAAATCACAATTCTGATTAATGAAGTTTTCATAAGAATGAAAGCAGCTGAGGTGAATTAATGGAAGAGTTGCCATCTTTACAAAGTTAGTAACTCAGAGATTCTCAGAAAGTATTAAAGAAATACTTAATGAAACGTGAAATTTTTAATCTGCCATTCCCTATTCACAAAGATGTTTCCTAATGCCTTCTTTGATAATGAATCCCTCGATAAGTCTCTGAGTTTAAACAATAATGCTGGCAACCCTAGTAGATGATGAGCTAGGCTGATGAGCAATCTCAGCCAGCAATGTCCAGATAGACATTGTGAAACTGCGAAGAACTTACTTTTAAGTAATCCCTTATCATCTTCCACCTTGATGCCTTCTGATTTAACCTTATCCTCTCCACCTTCCTTTTTAATGAACTTCCCTGAAATTTCATCAAGAGGTAAATACAAAAAGCAGCATGCATTAAAAACATCAATAGATTGTTATTACTTTTTAGTAGGTTGTTTTTAGATGGATACTACAGTGAATAAAAAAATTCAATCACAAAAATCAAACATGCATAATTGCAGCATGCTGAAAAAAATTTTGACATTAGTGTACATTGGTGTGTAGTATAAATTGGTATTCAGTTCATATGACATCCATCATGCTGTGTGAAGACTTTTCTTGCAGTTTTTCTAAACAACTTACTAAAAGTTTCATAACTGATTATTTAGTTAATTAGCAGATGAGATGTAGTAAAAGCAAAGCATTATTTTTCGGAGGTACTCACGCTCCTGAAGCAAAGGAATGGAAATAGGACGAAAACTTTCATCTGGAGCAGAACTTGGATCATCCACAAAATCACACTTCAGTAGAGCTTGAAGTTTTAGGTCCTCTTCTTTCTTGTCAACCTTTTCTTGACGCTACAAAATAAAGTTTGAGCATAAATAAAAAATCTGAAATTGTGGGACAGATTTTTACCTCATTCTGTAAGAGTTTGAGTAACTTTCTGGGAACAATCCTTATTTTTTGCTTCTTATAAAGAAAACACTGTGACTGTAAATATACAACAGAAAAGCCTTTGCTCCTTTAGTAACTTGAAAAGGTCAAATATGTAAAGCCAAACAAAAAATTAATACATTTTTAACTGTTATCATTAAATTATAGAAAAGACATAAGCTTTACAACAACTACAACTAATAGTTACAATTATACAACAAACATGCCAACCTCAAATACTTTCTCCAAATGAACATTATCTTAAATGTGATATTTTTGACAAGTACAAGATTCACCTTCTCATTTCCACTGAAGAGTATTTATGAGACATTAACGACTGAATAAAGTAGGGAGGAAGTTTTAAGAAAATCACAATTTAGCTCTCTTGTCAATACAGCATTAAGTATTCATGAGACATCCAAACATAAACACTCAACTACAGCTAGAGAAAGATTCATTCCCCAAACACAACAGCTTAAACATAATACACTACGCTAAGATTTATCAGTTTTTTTTTTTAATTATTGGGATTTCCATAATAGTTTAGGCAGAAAATACATGAGAATGTTAACATTCTAGGCTCTATTTCAGCAACTAAATCCCATAATTGAAAGGTATTGAATTACATATTTTAAGGGAGCTACATGAATCTTGGCTTCAGCAAAAATTGAATCATCAAAATACATATTTCATTACTTACTACAATGATAAAAATATAATGTAAATCCAAGATAGAGCTTTAAAATTATAGCCAATGGAATCTTAAAATACGATGGAATTATCATACGACAAAAATTTGCTTATAAATACCACTACCACTAAAAGAATACAAACTGTTTACATATTCTTTCTAACTGTTCTATCAGTCAATCATTCAGCTTTTAAAAACTTTTCAATTTCACTAATTTTCCAACACAAGCATTAAAGGGAGATGCAATTCAAAAAGGTACTTCCTCCTAACTTATAACTAAAGGCTAAGTGTTATAATTTACTCAAATATAATAGTTCTAAATTAATAAATGAATGACATGGATGAAGGGAATATCCAAAATGAAATGTCTATTAAAGGAAATAAAGAAGGAATTATTACCTCTAGGTTTAACTTTGTTTTAACTAATGATGCTCCAGTATCTTCTCTTGAATGTGAATATTCACTGTTTTGATGGTAACGCTTTGGCGCTTCAGCAATTCCTTCTCCAAATACACTTCCAGCAGTCTGAAAAAAATTCAATTCATATACATCAGATGTGTTAGTAGTAAATAACTAAAACTTAAAGCAATCAAATAAAGCCTGTGATGTACGTATTGCTCAAAGATAGAGTACAAACCCTATACATAATCACTTATTCAAATCTTACAGAAATACTGCTTGTATGTAACAAACAATATCACTGAAACATTGAATCCTTTCCCCATTCAAAATGATTTAAAAGTGTTTACAGACCACAGCAAACTGTGCACAGTAAACTGAGATAAATAACATTCACAAGTAATTCATTTAGCATTCAGGGATTTTAAAGCAGTCACCATTTTAACTTCTTAAATTCGTGTCATATCAAAGATACTACTGCTATTTCACATTCAATTGCCATTCTAAATACATGCTAGTTCAATTAAGAATTACACAATGAAAATAAAAATCCTTAAAAGTTGTAACAGCCTAGTTAAACTTAAAATCTGAAATATAGTAGGATACCTAAAATTGTCCCGGAATCTTTGATCGAATATTTTAATATTTAAAAACTATTCTTCGTTGTTTGGAGAAGGAAATGCTTCAATTAAACGGTAATACCTGAATGAACACAGGCTTATTCCTCCTTGATGGACCACCACCTCTACCCCTGCCTTCCCACTTTCCTCTCCGGCCTCTATTTCCTTGCCTAGAAGAATCATCCCCAGGCTTTCCATCACTGGAAAATCAAAACAAAAAACATTTTAAAACTCTTCTGAAACATTTTGCTGTACAAGTTAGCATGGTAATATTTTCGTAGCTACTAAATACAGGAGGTTGCATCATAAATATACATTCTATACTTACGATGCATCGCCGCTTTTATCCCTTCTAGTTGGAATATTAGGTGTAAATTTCTTCCGAGATTTAGCTGTCATGGCCAAAGACGCCTTCGGCAAGCCTAAAGTTAAATCTCGCGGAGGCTTGAAGGAAGGTAATCGTTTAGGAGATATAGTATTTGGTCTACCCAAAAGACCGCTGGGGTTTTGAGTGCCATTTTCGATTGGCTTAATATCTTCTTTCTTTATAGACATGGTTGAGATTAGCCTGAAAGATAACAAAGAGAATCGTTTACTTTATGGATTTATAGCATAAACAGTTACAGACAATACCTAACCTAACATCTTAATGAAAGAGTAATAAAGCAATACATTCAGTTAAAATATTTAACGGTTAACAATAAGATACTGAAAGATAAGTACGACTGAAATAAATAAGATAGGTGACGTGCTGAGAGAGTACCTAGGTTTGTACATACTACGACCACGTGTAAGATCGTGACTTACTCAGTTTTAAAAGAATAGTATGAAACTTGACATTTCTTCTATGAACATTCAACTTAATCCTTATGACATGATGAAATGCAATCCTGAACACTTGAAATTGAGCTGACCACGATCACGCACTGAACACACCGAACACACTGCCGCTGCTGGCGCTACGTTTACCCCGTTTACCATCATTATTTTGGCATTCATTTGTTAAGATTTCGGCGTGAAATTCCCATTTAAACCCATACCATTCCCTGAATTGTATTAATTTGATCGAATGTCGTCAATACCCGAACGTAAGTTTTTGTTTGTTGGTCTAATTAATATTTGATGGTTATTTTTAATTGGCATACATAATGCTAAGATTCGCAAAGCTTTGAAAATATGTGATGCCAATGACACTTCAAAACAGGATAAGGATTTCCTTAACTCAGATTTTTAGCAGTTTTTATTGTCGCCGATAACAATTTTCGTACAAAACAGATTGTCCTGGAGTTGAGAGTGAATCAGCTGGAAAAGAATCAGCTTGTCAGGGATGCCCTAACCAGTCTATATGTGCCTCTGGAGCTGCAAAAGGACCAGATCCTGGTAAGTAAGATTTTTTCTTTTGACTTAGTCTTGTTTATTACATTATAATTTAATTATTACTGATGCAACCCGTCTATAATATACATGTGTACCAGCATTGCTTTCCCTCCATGATTTACATTTTAATTTCCTTGTAGGAATAGCGCTCGTACAGCAAAGACTCAGCTCGGTGAAGTATAAAATTTTGGTGCTCTCCGGAAAAGGAGGAGTTGGGAAAAGTACATTCACGTCCCTGCTGGCGCGAGGACTTGCATCTGACATAAATAGAAATGTTAGCATTCGTTTCCTTGAGTATGTATGGTACATTTTAGCATTGAAATAGTTGTCAATATATTAATCTAGTTGTGACTTTTTAGGTTGGAATTTTAGACATCGATATATGTGGTCCATCCATTCCTAGAATAATGGGCGTCCTGAATGAGCAGGTACTTAAACTTTTACTCTGCCATCTACGTCATTGTTGCTTATTTCACTGATTTCATTATGAAATAAATCTTGACTCAATACTCATTATTTACTTTATGCTTTTATATACATGTCTTAATTTTGAATTAGGTGGAAATCAGTTTTAGTTATTTAAGGTTTACCTGCAGCTTTTTGTTTTTTCTTATGGACCTCATATTTTCTTCGTTTCAGGTCCATCAAAGTGGATCTGGGTGGTCTCCTGTGGTGAGTTTCATGTTGCTGAAAAGTGTTGATATGTAGATGATAGATTCTAGAAATTCACATATGTTTCAGTATTATTCACGATAAAATTAAGTTTTATGATGATTATTGTAAAATTAATAATATTATTGTTATCTATAAAATGATCGTCAAAATGGAAAATAAAAAAAACTTACTTAACANTACCTGCAGCTTTTTGTTTTTTCTTATGGACCTCATATTTTCTTCGTTTCAGGTCCATCAAAGTGGATCTGGGTGGTCTCCTGTGGTGAGTTTCATGTTACTGAAAAGTGTTGATATGTAGATGATAGATTCTAGAAATTCACATATTTTTCAGTATTATTCACAATAAAATTAAGTTTTATGATGATTATTGTAAAATTAATAATATTATTGTTATCTATAAAATGATCGTCAAAATGGAAAATAAAAAAAAACTTACTTAACATGTAATGGGTCCTAACCTAGAAAAAGAAAGATCTAGGTTGAAGTCCCACTTTTATCAGTCTTTTTCACCCTTAGTTTTCACCAACGAACCTCATTGTTTATAATTATTTCTAGTATGTAGAAGAAAACCTAGCTGTGATGTCCATTGGTTTCCTTCTTGGAAGTCCAGATGATGCAGTCATTTGGAGAGGACCAAAGAAAAATGGTACACACTTATAAGTAGAACAATTTCCTCTGCTTTTACAATATCCATAACCTCTGGAAATTTTATGGTGACTGTTTGTTATTTGTTAAATGGTAGTCAACAGGGCCAGTATGTGTGGGTTCACTCGTTGTGACCATCACAAAAGCACTTTGTAGCCTCATTACTTAGTGACAATTAATTATGATTACTGATGGATACTTTTTAATTGATTTTAAGAGTATGAAAGGTTATTTTATGCTAATGTTTTTATTAAATATATCTGTAATAGTTAATCATAATTCAAGGTAATTGAAAGTACTAACTTCAAATAATTTCACTGGCAGACCTCTAATCATCACTGTAGAGTAATAATTGTTTACAATTCTAAAGTTTGCAAAGATTATACCATTTGAAAATATAAAAAATAAAGTTTACAAAATGTTAAATTAAAGACTGAAATGCTGTGATTATATACTTCAGGAGTTTCCTAACAATTTGTGTAATCCATACCAAAAGTTTCTCCTCTTTTAATGAATATAAACTATATAGTTTTTCTTGTTTCATATTTATCTTGAAATAGCAAAATCCACTCAACCAGCAACTGGGAATTATACATTCTAGTTAATAAGCTAAACTGAAAGAGAACTAGTGATTTAGACTATAATGTACAACTTATATGTAAAATTATTATTGCAACTTAAATGTAATTCTGTGATTTTTCAGGTATGATTCGGCAGTTCCTATCAGAAGTTGATTGGGGAAACTTAGACTATTTAGTGATAGATACACCTCCAGGAACATCAGATGAGCATTTGTCTGCTACCCAGTATCTCTTGGGGGGATCCCAATCAGGAAGTGGTACGGTGGGTGCTGTTGTGGTGACAACACCACAAGAAGTAGCACTTTTGGATGTGAGGAAAGAATTAGACTTTTGTAAGAAGGTGAATCTTCCTGTAATTGGGATTGTTGAGAACATGAGTGGATTCATATGCCCTAAATGCAAGGTTAGTATGCAGTTGTGAAACTTGTTTAAAGATAGAAAGTGCAGAGATTTTAATGAATTGAGCATTGCTTTTTAAAATTCTAAGTATCTAAATCATTAGAGAGAAATTTGTGTTTTCACTCATGATGCCATAATTTATATATTTATCTCTTAAGTAGTCAAAAATTAACTTCAGCAATGTGCATCAGAAGCTTGCAGCTTTAACATATATCTGTATGCAGAGCCGCGCCATCCTATGGGTGCATCACACCTGGGCGGCAACAAAAGCGTGCCCAGCCATTACTATTATTACAACAACATTATTTGTTGTTTTCTTTTGGTACGCACGACTTATCCAGAAAAGATTACGATGTGAAATTAAAGATTGGCAAGCAAGATTAGAGTAAAGAATTAGGGATAACTCAAGCCGAGAAAGGAATATATTGTGCAGTGGATTAAATTGGAGTTATTTATTTCGCAATACAATTTTTCTTTGAAACTTTCATATTTAGTAGTGAAAAATAGCTTTCATAAAAATCATATTTTAATTTACGCCCTTTGTGATGATCTTGTTACTCGAAGGTGATGTTAGCTGGTAATAGTTAATTTTACTATTCCGTATGCTGAATATGTTCTCTATCAATGCCGAATATGCATTATTAATTGTTACCAATGTTTTGTAACCAACGTAAGCGGGGAAGTGAATTCATAAAACACTGATGTTTCAAAGTCTTTCAAAATAAATTTCTCCTTCAAATCAAGAAATGCTTGGTTTTGGTATCTAATTTTAAGGGGCGGCAAATTATGTTTGCACCCAGGCAGTAGATAGTCCGTGGGTGGCTTTGTCTCTATATATTTTATCTAAAGTTTTGTGACCCTAATTCAAAAACTTAACTTCTCTATTACATTCAGATTTATGTTAAATCCATTTTTTTAAAAGCTGTATGTCAATTAAAGGTTTATTAGTGTAGATTTCATTTCTAAATAGAAGATAATGTCTTAACCTGAAATTTCAATTATTGCAAGTATCCTCATGAAAAGATAAGAAGTTGTGTGTTGTTACCAAATTACTCAAAACTTATTCTAAAAATTCAGAGAGGGCACTTCTGTTCATTTCAATTATTGTAATTACTATAATTAACGATTACTTAGTCTGTTTCAAAAATTTTGTAATGATCCTCTTTGCATGGCTGAAAATTAATGAGTTAGCTCCTCTGTGCTGTTAATGTATGATTCTTAAATTTTGTACCCGCTAAAAAGTGTCCCAATGTATTCCTCAGGTGCAATCAGAAATCTTTCCACCATCTAAAATTGGAGGAGGTGCTGAGGGAATGGCCAAAGAATATGGAGTTCCATTTCTTGGCCGACTGCCATTGGACCCTCGTCTTGGTAAAAGCTGTGATTCTGGAGAACATTTTCTGGAGAGTCTTCCAGAATCTCCTGCTGCAAAATCATTAACGCAAATACTTGATGGTAAGTGATGCTTTTAGCTACAAGTATCCAGCATGTTTATTGAATTTAATATTGTAATTAGAAGAATTACTCATATTATCAGTAATGAGAAACAAATATTAAAATGTATTATAGTGAAATATCTTTTTATATACACCTATATCGTAAATACTCATAGTTATTTTTGATGTTCTTCCTTAAAAAATGTACGATTTTAATATTTCGAATTACTTATATTTAAATTTTATCTCCTTAGACTAAATATTGTAGCGCATTTAATGTTCAATCAGTACTTGAATGAGATTGTTTGATAAGAACTATAAATTTAATTTTTACATCACATTTGTACATCACTAGTTGCTTTTGAAAAAATACTTTTCTTACATTTTTTGCTGAATGTCTTTTCTTATTTCTCACTATTTTAGGACTCATCTCTTCGGTGGAAAACAAGATGGAAACAGATTAGATTTAACCAAGGAATTCAATTTTTAATCAATGAGATCAATTTCATAATATTCAATTTTTAGAACTATTTGTATATTTCTGTATCTTTTAAGTTTGTATTGAATAAAAAAGGTTTATAATTTCCTTCCTTTTATGACTTTATAATATTAGACTTTCACCCTCCATCTGTTAGAAAATCTTTCATATCTTAGATTAATCTAAAACTATGTGGAAAATGATTTATCCAGTCAAAAGGATCAAATTTCACCCAAAAACTAGCTGTATGTTTTAAGGATAGAATCTTAAAGTTTTACCTTGATAAAATTTAAAGTTATACAGTTTCTTTGTGTGTAGGTCTAGTGCTTTTCTAAGAATAATAGGAAAGCTAGATTAAGAAATTGGACAGCATTGCAAGAGTCATGCTTGCAACTAAAGGCAGAAGTGGCATGTTTTACTCATCATGAAGGTGATTAATGGTATTTGTAGAGAAGGGAATACGAAATTATGTGAGATCTACGGGAAAGAAAATTATCAACTCAATTCAACTGGTGCGTTGGTAGGTAGTATGACAAAACCCTATTTACCAACTGTGATTAATTTTTGTGAATCATGAAATGAACTCAGGAACATAAAACAAAAGAAACCAACAATGTAACTAAACATTGTAGATAAGGTCATCATCATCTAAGATCATCTGTTCATGGAAATTAAAGGATAATATACTTATTTTTGGTAATGCATCTAATAAATCAAAGAATAAAGTAGCTCTAGATATGAAATAGATGACGGAGAAGAAAGGCAAGAAATAATGGGAGTGTTTAAGACCTCCCTAACCTAAGAAGCAGTTAGCTATATTAAGGTAACCAAAAGTTTTATCTTTCTCTAGTTAATCCATGAAATATTCGTAAGAGACACAGACACTAGCAGTTACATGAGAGCTCTTTGAAGAAAATGCAGAAAATTAAGAATATTACAGAAATTGCTGTTTGGAATTAAGATATATGAAAATTTATTGACCAAAAAGAATTACTAGATTCACCTGGTCTGTTGACAGGTAGGATGACAAACACATGTTTTACCTTCTGTGATTTACTTTTGTATACCATTTGATCACTCAGTTTTTTGTCTCCAAAGGTCTCCAAACTGCAGGCTGCATCTTACCCATGAAATATTTTATCTGGTCTGCAAATTAAGTGGATGTTATACTCTGGATACTCATGATAAAACCTGGTGAGTTGCTATTCACATATCTCTGATCATAGTCATTCTTATTATATTTTTATATTGAAAATGAAAAATACTTTATTTATTCCTTTTTCAGAATGGTGTAAGTCATTTAAAGAATACTGAATTCTTCCATATATCAGGCCCACCCAGCACTTTCCATGCACTTTATGGTCTGCCTCTCAGTAAGCTTAGTGACCCCTGTTCTTTTCAATGAATATTAAGTGTGTATTATGTGTAAACATAAAAAAATTAGCGAAACAAAAAAGGACAAAGCAAATCTTAATTTTAACTTAAGAGGCATGATCAACATTCTTGTTGCATTTTGGTTTAATATTTCCAAGTTTTAACTCATTTGAGAAAATTATTATTCAACAATTGCATCTGTATTTAAGGAGGTATTGTGCCTGCCAACTGTCAACACTGGCATGACCCAGTTGAAAAGTTAGCCAATTTATTGTAAATGCTCCTTGAAATATAATAAATATATTCTTTGGCATTAGACTACAAAAAAAAATTGAAAAATATCTCCGAATTTTTGGTGCAGGGTCCCACCTAAAAACAATAATCTAGGTGCTTATATAAGTAAATCTGTGAACATCCAAGATTTTGTGGGGAAAAATAAAGCTCTTCATTCATTTGCCTCAACTGGAATTCTCTTAATAGTTTACTTCACAGGAATGGGATAAGCTACCACTCTTAAGGTTAATAAGGTCTTAATTGAAAAAATGTGAACAAAGTAGGTTTGCTCAAAGTGTGTGTCATCAGTAACTACCACCCTCAGGCTATAAATGGATTTTCTTAACAAATAAATCTCATTTTTCAAAACCGATCCATTCATCAAGCAAATTCTGGATACTGAGAACTGAACTTTTCCATTAAGGATGGACTGCATGGAACAGAACAAATTGAAATCTAAAGAAGCATTGCCTGGTGAATACAGCAGGAGAGCAAGGTTTCCCAGTTCACTCTTTCTATGTACAACACCATTCTGATACCACCAAATGCATTACACAACTCTTAAACCATCAATTGTTCTTTTGGAGTGGATGTAAAAGGTTCACCTTCATGTACATGGTTCATTATCATCCATGATTTCTGACCTTTAGCATTATCATAATAGATCCATTTTTCATTGGCAGTAGCAAATCAATGAATACAAGCTTTTCACTTGGATTGTTTGAGTAACGTCTTGCAGGTGTCCTAATGACATTGCTACCTCTCCATTTCAACCTTAATGGAACTAAATGTTCTTTTTGGACCTACCCCATTGAATGCAAACATTTTTCAACAGTGGATCAATCAACATTCTTCAATCATATGACATGGATCTTCATTAAGTAATGCTCCACTCAAATCTGTATAATCAACATTTCTTTGGTTTTTATTCATACATTAGAATCAACATTTTAAAATTCCTGAAACCATTATGTCTATGTAAGTACCCTGCAAGCTGCCTTTCAGTGTGTGGCAGGGGGTGCATGCACCATGACTCTATTTCCCTAATCCATTATTTTTGCATATAATTTATATGTTATATAAGCTGCTTAAATATCAAAAGCAAACAATGAGTTTCCACATAACATTTTTTTAAATACAATTATGTAATGTCACTTCCAGCAGATAAGGCTCAGTTGGAATTATTATTATTAAATGCAAGAAAAAATACTATTGCTTATGATCAAACATATTTCAACTACTGGGTTTTAAACCTTTCAGTGACACCTTTCAAGTACAAGTATTACTGTTTTATTAAAAAAACAAGAAACGCTATGATAGAGTAAGCTAATAGGATAATACTAGGGCTATTTTTTAGAAAAGAGTGGAAACTTATTCCCATAATTGATATTTCTTATTGGCTGGCTTTAGTTGTGAATACTTGCATATCCACTAAGCTATGCTATGGTGCATGATTCAAATCTTTGATAAGCTATCGGTGTTTGTCACATCATGCTCATCTGTATTTGTTTAATAGGTGTAATTGGGACAACCTATTTCCATGAAAGAAATAATTATCATTATTATTAAAAGATAAATAATAGCAGAATTACCTCATTCACAGGAAAGGTTTGAAATATCATGTAAATACTTTTATATTTATGACTAATTTGTGTGAAAATAATTATGAAATGATACGCAAATATATATAAGCACTAAATCAACAATAGCGAAAAAGTTATAAGGAAGGCTGAACTTGTCTGAAACACTCTCTAATGGATATAGTAGGTAAGGAATTTCAAGAAATGTTCAGGATTTGTGTGAAAGAAAGAACAGAAAAACTTCTTACAACAAAGTTTACTCTAAAAATTGTATTGAGAATGCTTTCTTGAAACAAAAAGATAAAAATAACTATTTATAAACACCTGGAGCGTGTATTTCTTTCTTCGTGAGTTCCAAATAACAACCCTGCCATAAATGCCGATGATTAACCGCGAAGAAACGTTTTTGAATAGGGAAAACAATCGAATAGGTATCGAATGTACTTCGGTCTATCGCATGTATCGTCATATCAGGTTTGGAACGTTTGGAAGCATTCGACTTTCATCCTTCCAATGTTTTTATTAGCTTTCAAATCTGACGATCTTGTGACCATGCTTCCAATCATTTCTGTATGATCCCTGTCAAAGCCGGAGTGACACGTTAAAGTAAAATGAGGAAAATTAAATGTAAACTTTGCTCCATTGAGAAACCCAAGTATAAATGCCCTTCATGCCGCATTCATTAGTAAGTACACTTTCAATAGCAATTAAATTTCGAAGTATTGAGAATGCATCGCTGACCATCCTACTTTTCATTTTCAGCTGCTCAATTCCTTGCTACCAGCAACATAAAAATAGTTGTTGCTCGCCTGCAAAAGATTCAAAAGATGAACAAGCACCTCGTCGGAAAAGTTATCTATATCCAACGGATGATACCGTTCCTATAGACAAAATGAGTTTGATTGGTATGTGGTTTTTATCACTAAAATTATTCATCCACCTGTGCACCCTACCAGCCGGCGACGGCTTGGTTGGGGATGTACGCTTATATTAATCATATTTACAAGAGTCAATTATGTATCTTATTGATTTCCTTTTTCACTTTAGGAGAATCAGAGAAGGTGAGAGAAATATTAAAGGATAGGTTTCTAAGGGACTTGTTACTACATGTTAATACCTCATCAGATCCCTCAATCGCCGTCCAGAACGCCATGCAAGTTCCCGAATTTGTACAGTTTGTTGATGAATGTTTAAGTATTGTGGAGCCTGAATAGTGATTGATGTGTATATTGTGCAACAAAAATTGATTTCTGTAATTTATTTTCATATCTAATGTAAAAAGAGAATAATGTTATCAGAGATTGTGCCCTTTAATTATATCGTTACCAACTTGTCAGCCAACGATGTAGATAAATCTGTCAATATTTTTCTCATTTGTTCGGGATGTTCATAATAAAGACGTTTTATTATTTCAGTATTAATTTTATTGCTGGTAAATATTGCGAAGAGGTCAACCAGCCTTTATTTTTTTCACCCACTTAGAAACCTTGCGCATTTAAGATATATTTTTAGTTTATAATTTTCTTTGAAACTGAGGAAATGGCACTGATTTTAAGTCTTACTATTCTTCTTAATTTATGTAAATAGTATTTTTAAAACAAATATTCAAGAATATTACTTTATGCTGATGATATCATTCTGGTGATGGTGCATCAAGATATTAAAATTGCAGTGCAAAACAGTCTAAAAGATTTTAATAACATTCAAAAATGGTCCCATGACCATGAACTAGTAATTAATGCTAGTAAAACTAAATGTATGCATCTCAGAAATCCTAAAGTGGATATAGAGTTGTTGAAAATTAAATTACATAGTCATGATTGTTTGCATTCAGAAAACTTACATTGTAGCCTATACAGATGTTCATCCTTGGAACAAGTACGTCAAATTAAATACCTAGGAGTGATACTGGATGGTAAGTTCAAGTTTGATTTCCATATAATTAAGGTAAATAAAACGTTGCGACATCTTGCAGCTAAATTTTTTGCATTGAAAGAACTCATCCCTCAAAAGCAAAGAATCATGTTCTATGAGGGGTTGGTTGAATCTGTGCTACAATATGGGATTACGGTCTGGGGCTCCACCTCTAATTCTTATATTTATTCTCTTGAAAAGCTGTAAATTCAAATAATAAAAACTCTTATTCCAACTAATTGTAAGACAAATGTAAATTTCTTGGTTTTTGTAAAGAACACAATATACTTCCTGTTGCATATTTATATAAATACATAATCGTTATGTATAATATCTTTAGCAAATAATATAAAAATTCTGTTCGTAAAACTATAAACCTAAGATATGTAAAATGCTATGATGCCTAAATATAATAATAACTATAGCAAAAGAACATATGCATATCAGATTCCTTACTACTTTAATCAGCTGCCTGAGGAAATACCAAGAGAAAATAGAAGGAATGTTATCAAGAAAGATTTAACTGCATGGCTATTGCAAAGCCGATAAAGTCAAGTGAGAAAAAGAAACATAGATTAGCTGTTTACATATTCCACTAAATACCCCAACCTTAAATGGTAAAAGAAGGCACTTGCAGATGAGTCTGGAGAAGGACTCTGCAAGACCTGATCATGTTAACAATTGGAAAGAGTAATGTTATATTTCATTTTATGTATGTCATATTTTATTTTATTATTCCTTATGTCATACTGCTTTATTTGCATTTGTAGGTAATGAGTTGATAAACTATTAAGGCATAAATGGTAAGCCTATCTCAGGCAGGATAGTCATTTAATTTTATGTACTACTTCCTTATTATTATGTTATATTTCAATATATGTTTTTCATATTTTATTTTATTATTCCTTATGTCATACTGCTTTATTTGCATTTGAATGTAAANAGTCTGGAGAAGGACTCTGCAAGACCTGATCATGTTAACAATTGGAAAGAGTGACTTTATATTTCTTTTTATGTATGTCATATTTTATTTTATTATTCCTTAGGCCATACTGCTTTATTTGCATTTGTATGTAATGAGTTGACAAACTATTAAGCCATAAATTGTAAGCCGATCTCAGACAGGATGGTGATTTAATCTTATGTACTACTTTATGTTTATACTGAATTGAATTGAATAAATTATTATTATTATATCTAATATAGTAATAAATTATTATAAGATCAAAAACTATGCACATAGTCAGCAGAATGGACAGATATAAACATATGGAGTTAATTTTACATAATCATGAGTGCTTGCAGAGGAATCCTCATAGGGTAATCTGTAAATGTGACAGGTTACCACAGGTCACAAATTAAAAATACCTGGCTGTTTTCATTGACAGTAATTTTAAGTTTAGTGAACATACATACATACATACACGATAAATAAAAAATTAAGGAAGGTGAAGTATCCAATGTACCATGTGCAATACTTTGTTACTACTGATATTCTGCTTATAATGTATTTTGCTCTTGTCGAATCTCTACTAAGATATGGACTGAAAATATGGGGTAACACTGCTAATAGATTCAAGAGTATCGTTGAAAGGACCAAAGATTCCATTGTAAATATAATCTATCGTACTAAACAAAAAATGGATAACAATTATTGTATGCCAAATAGAAAAGACATCTACAAGGACTTGAATATATTACCATTAGATAGCCTTTATAAATACATACTAACAACAGACAACTATTTTGGTGATAAATATAAAACAGAAAGAAAAACAAAATCTGGACTGGTTCTCAGAAGAGCAGAATTATATGATGTACTAATAACCTATAATTCATATGGTGATAGAAGATTAATGGTTGTGATGCCTAAGTCACTTAACTCCGTGCAAATTCCTTTGCAGAACATAAAAAAACTGGGTGAATTAAAAAAGAAGACTAAAAAGCTATTATTAGATTAATCTTGTCCATATGTATTTTTTGTGTCTCACTTTCCATTTCTCTCTGTATTACTTTGAGCTTACTGTTACATTGACTTAGTTTTAATTTTTGTGTTTTTTTTTTTGGTTGTCTGATTCTTTGTGCACCTCCCGATGAGCCAATTATTGGCTCAGGAGGACCAGATTGGAATCAAAACCAACATGTGTTATTTTTACAATACTTAAGTGTTTGCTTATATTTGAATTTGTATTTAATTTTAAATTGTTATGTATTCTGTTAGAAACATAATGTTTGTACTGATACATAATATATGCTGATAGTATAACTAAAGATAACCTCAAGTGCAATATCCAAAAATTGATAATTGTTTTATAAGAGGTACAATAGTTCATACTGTAAACCAAATACCAGCAAGGTATAAATTAAGGATTCTTATTTTTTCTTTTTTCCTCCTGTATGATATTAATTTCATTTGTATTGAAGATTTTAATGGGACATGTTGTGTTGATAACAGTTTTGTACTTGCTCTGAGTTTGTATTTGTATCTGTATAAATCTGAAATAAATCTGATTATATTATTATTATTATCAGTTACCGTCGACGAAACTACTTCCACACTTCTTCTGAATGCTGGTGACTTGCAACAATTAAAACGACATAAAAAAAATAAATGCAAGTCTGAGCTTTTTCAATGATAAATATGACTGTATGTGCATAGAGAGCAAGGAAACTAATGTAGTCTCATTCTGTAGAGCTCATTTCCACTGTAAACAGTCTCAAGGCAGAATTGTTGGAAAAGAACAAAGAAATTAAATTGTTACAGACAAAAGTAAATTGACTAGAGCAAAATCAGCTAGAGAATAGCTTTGAAATAGCTGGTATAATGTAGTTTCCAATCAGATAAGGAGGTTATAGATTATGTCTCTGATCTAGGTAATAAAATAGGGGTTGAAAATGCTGCCTCAAGTCTTGTGGAAGCCTACATGGTAAACAATCGCAGGGACAAAGCGAAAAAGAAAATTGTCGTTAAATGTAACAATAGGCAGAACAGAGACATCTGGTTACAATTTAGAAGAAAATTAACCAATAGTAATATTATGAATGACAATAAAAAGAAATAATATTCATTAATAAATGTCCCACTCCATACTTCAGCTCCCTGTTATGGAAAGCCAAACAGTTTTGTTGATCTATGTTCGATTATCGGTAATTGTAGGTTCAATTATAGGCTTTTGGGGCCCGATATGCAGAGTACACTTCACACTCCAGAGCCCGGCTTAACATGANCGGTTTTAAGGTTATTCCGCTTAAGAGTCGATTTTCGTTTGGTCCCCCGGAAAACGTTTCAACCGGGTTTTACTGTAATATGGTATTTGTTCTGTAATTTAATGTGGCAATTGATGTAAATATAATTAATTATTGTCAAGATACTTTATTGGCCAATTATCTAAGATCCTTTCATATCTCCATCGGCAGTCATTCAAAGCATAATGTAGGGTAAGCATGTGCGTAGAGTAACTGAGGGATGGGTATATAGCTCGGGTTTAGCGTCTCGAATCTAAAGTATAAAGTCAAGCGTTTAGCGACTCGCGTGTAGGGTCTAGCGTCTGTCGTACCGCATCTCACATCTAGCGTTGATTGATTAACTAAGACGTTCCCTTTGTACGACAAGCCGACCGTTCATCAAAAATACGAAGTAAGGTGACGATTATTACATCACCCGGTTTTAAGGTTATTTCGCTTAAGAGTCTATTTTCGTTTGCTCCTTCGGAAAAAGTCTCAACCGTGTTTTACTGTAATATGGTATTTGTTTTGCAACTTAATGTAGCAATTGATGTAAAAATGATTAATAATTGTTGCGGAAATCCATCGTGGAAGATATAAACGAATATTTAGAATAATGAAAATACCAATCTGTTCCTTTTTCTCGTGATAATTCTAGCGACTCGGGTCTTGCGTCCATAGTCTAGCGTTTGGCGTCTTGCGTTTTAGCGCCTATCCTCTTGCATTGAGCGTCTAGCCCCTCTCATTTAGTGTATTGCGTCCATCGCTTCGTAAGTAGCGTCTAGCATCTTGCATTCGACGTTCGCGCCTAAAGTCTGTTATCTTTTTAACTATCGTCTACGGCGCATTGCGGCTAGTGTCTCGAAATTCCTAATGAGACGTTGTTGTGATTTTTAATTTAATCGAGATCTATGTTCGATTATCGGTAATTGTAGGTTCAATTATAGGCTTTTGGGGCCCGATATGCAGAGTACACTTCACACTCCAGAGCCCGGCTTAACATGAGGAAGACCAGAATGCCTTTGGGTGGAGAGTTGGAGAAACAGTAATCACCCTGCTCGGAATCACTTCGAATCGCCGCCGTGGTTCGGATAGGGCAGTACTGGAGGAGGAGCTTGTAGAGAGTCATCCGCTGTTGGGAACCCAGGCTGTCCTCGATGTCGCTGAAAGGATGGGTTTGTGCCATGAACCAATTCATGGCACCCAGACTGTGGTATGTATGACGCTCCAGACCTACGATCCGTCTTCAGGGCGTTTGGTCGAGGCATAGAGGATGATCGTGGACTCCGAGAGGGTGGGGAGGACACATACGGTCAAGCCCACAATCTTGGCGGCCCCATTTTGACGGTGGGGACTGGTGCTTGTGGATCTGAGAAATAAGATCTCGGCCTTGTTAAGATGTGGGTCACACATGAGGGATATCAAAGCCATAATCGTAGGATTAGGCTGATAGGACATGCTTGCCAATGATGTGCTAGCTATAGTCAAGCTTGCACAGTGGGCGCCTAGGATTACTCCTAAACCTTTCCTGGGGTTGGAAGTAAACAGGGAATGGATCGAAGACACTGCGTTTCTCAAAACGCATGTGAGATTCCTTTAGCGAGTATATATGACCCACCATCGTTGCCCCACCGCCCTGGTTAAGCTGCCGACATCCTGTCTAACCTCGACAAACTTTGCGATAAGAGGACCCTGGTGGAACCTATCGTAGGGGAGGAACTCGTGGAAGCTTTGCGATCCCTACATAAATATTAACCCCACCGGGTTGGACGGCCTAACAACTGATTTTTCCCTTACTTTCTGAGACGTCTTCCGGTCCCTCTTTCACAAAATGGTCCAAAGGAGCTTTGAGGAAGGTATACTCCTCAGGACCACAGTAGCGGCAGTTCTCTTCCTCATGTCTAAGGAGGAAGATGACGCCCAAATAGAAAACTGGAAACCGATATCATTAGCAAATACTGCCTATAAAATCATCGCAAAAGCTCTCTCAAACGAACTGCATAGAGTTATTTCCGCACTAGTCTCAAAAGACCAAAGCTACTGTGTGCCAGGTTGGACCATTTTTGATCCGATAGCCACCACCTCGTTCCTCGTTTACCTGGTCAACGAGAATTACACACCCCCGGCGATTGTGACTCTTGATCACCAGCCATGGGTTATGGGGAGACCTTCCTGAAAATGATCAGCTCATTATATTGAGGGGCGTTGAGCATGGTGAGGGTGGCTAATTCGCTCATGGCCCCCATAAAATTCAAGCCAACTATATGCGCTAGCCTTCGAACCCCTCATTAGACTCCTCATAGACTCCTCAAGAGAACTCTCTCCGCCAGGCAGTCAAACACGTTTAACCTGCACCGCTTACGTGGACGACGTCAGATTCTTCCTGGAGGACGAGGCAGATTTCGAGAGAATCCTCTCAGCCTTCCAGGCCTACGCTAACAGGAGCAGGACCCTACTGAACACCCACAAATGTCGTGGTCTCTGAGTTGGTTAGTTGATTTCAAGAAAGGATACCCTCCTAAATTTCCAATGATCATCGGGGCCTATACATTGGAAGATTTATTTCTAATGATAAAGAGAGAGAGAGAGAGCCATCATCGAATCTGAACTCTTGTCAAATACACGCAATGCACACAGTAGATGGGGAAAGAGATGTGGCTCCATGTCACCCAGGGGAAGGGTTTTAACTATTAATACCTTTATCGCCCCAAAACTATGGCACATTTTGTGCCAAGCCCAACCACAATACACACTATCCAAAGGCTGTTCATTATTATTCCTCCTCCTCTTTTCTCGTTTCTGAGTTTTTGGTATTTTTTAAATCCATCTACTACAAAACTATCACTCTCATCTTCTTGGATATTTACTTCAATGACTGCAAAGGCCAAAATGTTAACATGTCTCTGCATTTCTGCCGGACATATCTTAAACTCATCTACATGTTTTCCTAATGATCTAATGTTTACATGAAATATATACAATTCAGACTTTGTCACCAGANGTCCTCTTATCGCAAAGTTTGTCGAGGTTAGACAGGATGTCGGCAGCTTAACCAGGGCGGTGGGGCAACGATGGTGGGTCATATATACTCGCTAAAGGAATCTCACATGCGTTTTGAGAAACGCAGTGTCTTCGATCCATTCCCTGTTTACTTCCAACCCCAGGAAAGGTTTAGGAGTAATCCTAGGCGCCCACTGTGCAAGCTTGACTATAGCTAGCACATCATTGGCAAGCATGTCCTATCAGCCTAATCCTACGATTATGGCTTTGATATCCCTCATGTGTGACCCACATCTTAACAAGGCCGAGATCTTATTTCTCAGATCCACAAGCACCAGTCCCCACCGTCAAAATGGGGCCGCCAAGATTGTGGGCTTGACCGTATGTGTCCTCCCCACCCTCTCGGAGTCCACGATCATCCTCTATGCCTCGACCAAACGCCCTGAAGACGGATCGTAGGTCTGGAGCGTCATACATACCACAGTCTGGGTGCCACGAATTGGTCCATGGCACAAACCCATCCTCTCAGCGACATCGAGGACAGCCTGGGTTCCCAACAGCGGATGACTCTCTACAAGCTCCTCCTCCAGTACTGCCCTATCCGAACCACGGCGGCGATTCGAAGTGATTCCGAGCAGGGTGATTACTGTTTCTCCAACTCTCCACCCAAAGGCATTCTGGTCTTCCTCATGTTAAGCCGGGCTCTGGAGTGTGAAGTGTACTCTGCATATCGGGCCCCAAAAGCCTATAATTGAACCTACAATTACCGATAATCGAACATAGATCTCGATTAAATTAAAAATCACAACAACGTCTCATTAGGAATTTCGAGACACTAGCCGCAATGCGCCGTAGACGATAGTTAAAAAGATAACAGACCTTAGGCGCGAACGTCGAATGCAAGATGCTAGACGCTACGTACGAAGCGATGGACGCAATACACTAAATGAGAGGGGCTAAACGCTCAATGCAAGAGGATAGGCGCTAAAACGCAAGACGCCAAACGCTAGACTATGGACGCAAGACCCGAGTCGCTAGAATTATCACGAGAAAAAGGAACAGATTGGTATTTTCATTATTCTAAATATTCGTTTATATCTTCCACGATGGATTTCCGCAACAATTATTAATCATATTTACATCAATTGCCACATTAAATTACAGAACAAATACCATATTACAGTAAAACCCGGTTGAAACGTTTTCCGGGGGACCAAACGAAAATCGACTCTTAAGCGGAATAACCTTAAAACCGGGTGATGTAATGATCGTCACCTTACTTATATTTTTGATGAACGGTCGGCTTGTCGCACAAAGAGAACGTCTTAGTTACTTAGTTACAAATTTCATTTCATCACGGAAAAAGGAAAAGAATGGTACTTTTCAATAAGTCTACAGTTCGTTTATTTCTACCCCGATGGATTTCAGCAAATCCTCGCCTGATACTGTGAATTTTACTGTTTGATCGGTTTACATGCGAGCAAAATTTAAGTACTTGATGCAACAAATGAGTAACAACAACGCGCTGATTGTAGATTGAATCCATAGATGGATTGTTTATTTTCGGCATATTTTCTTTACTTCTCCGGAAATAAGTTAATCGGGTACATCAGGGTCAATAGGAACCGCATTAGACAAGGAATATGAGAGATGACAGTTGAGATAGGTAACGGAGATACAGATAACGGAAAAAAATCGGTCTATCAAAGCAGGCGGGCATTCGGTTAAAGCAGATTGTAGCGGATCTTGGGACGGGAATAATTCGCGTCTTGAGCGGGAAGATGAGCATTTTAAGCAGTATTTTCACCGTGTTTCTCGTTCGGTAGATACCGGGAAAAATATCGTGTCTTAAGCGGAAGCATCTTAAACGGATTTTACTGTAAAAAAAACATATAATTCGTCCAAAATTCGCATTGATTTTAGAATCCCTGCATAAATTCAATCCTTAATCCACCCATTAATTCCTTTCCCCGGAGCCTATGCTTGCATGTAGTACAGGATTCGAAAAGGATACACCTAACTACCATTTATGTGGAAAATTACATGTTTTGAGTATAATTATTACAAATTCCTCTAGGCTACATTATTGCCATTATTACAGATGTTCCGATCGCTTGATGAAAACATTTAGTTAGGGGAACCCATACTAAAAAATTAATTAAAAAAATTCCAATTTCTAATAAAGATAGCTTTGGATTCATTCGTTGAACTCGACTTGTTAGTCTGCATCCAGATAGTTTGTGCCGTTAAATTTTCAGAAGTTGATAAATGAAAGGACATATACTTTAAAGAGGCACAGGTTTTCGAAGCAAAGTCAAAGGGAAAGATAAGCTACGCTCGCGTGATTATATCAGAAAAAAATTTAGGTGAGATTCGGATTCTAAACAGCTTATCTGTGAAGTTATTAGCACCTTCATAGTAATTAGAGAAGTTACAAAATCAGGAAGTTACGATTCATTACAACAGGCAATTGAAACGAGTTACCCCTTAAAAAAATAAAAAGAGGCTAGTCCTGTGAAATGATTCTCCTACATGGGCAAATATCTGAATAATGACCCCTTAAAATGTCATCTGAATCTACTTTGAATAAAAGATTTACTATCAGAAGTCAATCCCTAAGTCAGACAAATTTCAAAAAGGAATAAAATGGNATAATAATAATTTATTCAATTCAATTCGGTATAAGCCTTGAGAAGAGAGAGATAGAGAGAGAAGAAAAACGTGGAGTCAATACTCCAAGTCCTAGCTCCGCTTGCTCGCCTGAAGCTCACTGCCCATGTCCAAGGTGGTAAGATTTATGTGGAACTGGGTGTACATAAGATTAAATCACCATCCTGCCTGAGATCGGCTTACAATTTATGTTATGTCATAATGGTTAGTGAACTCTTTACATTCAAATGCAAATAAAGCAGTATGACATAAGGAATAATAAAATAAAATATGAAAAACATAAAATGAAATATAACATTACTCTTTCCAATTGTTAACATGATCAGGTCTTGCAGAGTCCTTCACCATCCTGCCTGAGATCGGATCGGCTTACAATTTCTGTCTTAATAGTTTGTCAACTCATTACATACAAATGCAAATAAAGCAGTATGGCATAAGGAATAATAAAATAAAATATGACATACATAAAATGAAATATAACATTACTCTTTCCAATTGTTAACATGATCAGGTCTTGCAGAGTCCTTCTCCAGACTCAACTGCAAGTGCCTTCTTTTACCATTTAAGGTTGGGGTATTTAGTGGAATATGTAAACAGCTAATCTATGTTTCTTTTTCTCACTTGACTTTATCGGCTTTGCAATAGCCATGCAGTTAAATCTTTCTTGATAACATTCCTTCTGTTTTCTCTTGGTATTTCCTCAGGCAGCTGATTAAAGTAGTAAGGAATCTGATATGCATATGTTCTTTTGCTATAGTTATTATTATATTTAGGCATCATAGCATTTTACATATCTTAGGTTTATAGTTTTACGAACAGAATTTTTATA
>KZ308778.1:6466-45834 GCA_000376725.2 Ladona fulva
TTAGAAATTATGGTTGGTATCATATATAATATATTTAATAAGAAATTTGTTTTGTATAAGCAGTCCGAATTTACTTTCCTTGCACTTTGCTGATCATTTTGATACCAAACACTACTCAGATATCTTGATTTTTATCAATTATAACTAATTTCGTAAATCCGCTATTCAGAAATCGAAGAGTTGGGTTTCCCCCGAGGTGTAAATTCCCTTGGATTTTCCCAATCTAGAACAATGCAGAAGAGTGAGACTTGGGTGACTCATTCATGGACAGAGCCATAAAATTGTGAAAGGACAAGAACAGGGAAGAAAGAGCAGGTCAAACGTAGAAATACGTTTTTCCCGCAGTCCTCTTAGGAAAACGTAGAAGTACGTTTCCCGCAGCCAAAGGGTTAATAACCAAATAGACCCAGTAAGATTTTCCTAGAAAAATTTCGAAAATGATTTTCACTACGATTCAAATGCATGTATATGGCACACTATTTTCTGGGACCAATTTCACTGAAAAAGTTGCATTATGTTCTGAACAATTAAGTGAGGTGCAGTTATTCATAAAATTACTCGGTATATTATCATCAGAAAATATCCTAACACTTCGCAGGAAGAACAAGGAAAAGAATGTCTGTTTTTCATTAATTGAAGAAAAGGCTACATGCAATTATAACTCTTTTTAATTTGATCAATAAATTAATGATCGCAGGAATGAGATTTTGATATTAATATAAATTTCTGATTACAACACTTGGAGTCTACTGAATGATTAAAAAATTAGAGTAGTATGTAAAGGTTCATTTCTGTAAAATAGTATAAATAAAATTAAAATGAATTTCTACACCTTTCGCTCTGTAATGTAATCACTGCAAATCCCCAAAACAATTCTAAAGACATATACGGAAGTTCCTATAGGGCCTACTCACACACATATTTTTATAGCAATAAGCATGAGAAGGGATAAACTAGGAAAGGTGTTCCTAAATTACAATAAATGTTAATTGAATTTCTACTATACATGCATGTCTTACTTCATCAAATAAAAATTAATTTACAGCCAAATGCTGTTAAATTAAGAAACAAGCATATCCATCAACCTACATTTTCCAAATTCACCGCTTTAAAAAATGACGTGATAAAATAATAATTCAACATTTTCTACAGATCTATGAATAGAATCATTTAATTGGAAGTGTCCAGTCCAAGTCAAGTATAAATATTTCCCAAGGCCTTCCAAATAATATTTAATTTCAAAATAAATCTTTATACTAAATGAGTACTATACAAAACAAACTCTAATTTACCAAAATTTATTTCAATTTGAAAAGTAACTTTTACTAAAATAATTATTCCTTGAAATTTCAAGTCCTCAATGTCATTCTTAGCTTTATAGTCCATTAAATTTACTTTATGGTCAAGTAAATTAATCATTTTCCTCACTAATTTAAGCTTCTTCACAATAATGTAATAAGTTTTATCAAACAAGAGTACACATTTGCCAAATCTAAATAATGCTCAAATGTGAGAGGAAGAGATGATTTGCCCTAAAAAGAATCATTGAAATGCTCATCATTACCCCAAAGGCAGATAACTTGCTTGCTGCCCCATTAATGGAGCCTTTAAGTTTAAAAATATTATCAATAAATATGAATTTGACATTTAATTGTAAGGAAATTCTCAACATTACATATTCCCATACATTATTCTGCTTGTTTCTTCAGATCAAATTTGAGAAAATATCAAATTATATTTTGCTTCGAGTGGCATGAAAGTAAATCTTTTAAAAACCAAACTATTACCCAGCTGACTAACCAATTGCTTACTGTAATGAATCCTACCTTCAGAATTGTCAAAAAGTAGTATCTACAGTCCTATATAGGACTATAATTCCTCAGCCATATGGCTGAGGAATTCTCAATAAGTCTTCTAAAACTTTTTCAAAATTAAATTTCATTCTTTCAGTGTGGGCAACAAGAGCATATGGCATCAAATAGTTTTAAAAATTTGATGGAGGAGATCAGTGAGAAGTTATCTGCTTCAACTCAAGTAGTTATTACTATACTTGAATAATACCAAATTGTATTTTGTTGAGAAGGAAAAGCGATAAATAGTCAGATTAGTTTGATGATTGGAGCTATAAATGAGTATGAGGATATAATTAAATATGAAAAATTTATGAATTTCATATGAATGTGAATTCCGCTGAAGATGGGTTAATTTTTCCATCTCACTGCAATACGATTTCTCCCTATTGCTTTCCTCAAAAAATTTTAACTGTCAAAACAGACAAACTGGGGTAGAGAGTAATATTTAATTTAGTATTCTATGTCGCCAAGAACAAAGTTATTAAAACAGTATATCTAGTCTTCAATAAATCTTCAAACAGAACAGTATCTCCCTGATTTAATGCAATGAATTCCCGAAATTTCACTCACTTTCAACTTTAAGCCAAAGTTACACTCGAAATTCATCCAAATTATCTACACTATATTCACCTAAATATGGAAACTTAACATAAGCAAAACTTTCTCAAGCACTGAAAGGGTATACATATCCAAGAACCAAGGATACATCACTTACTACTGAAGCAGGAAAATATTCTTCTCCATAATTTCTCTCAATAACTTCCATCCGATTTCATGCACCATCATGCTGCAACCATGGTCAGGGAAACTGAAATAAATAGAAGAGTACAAATAATTTTAAGTAAACAATGAATACAATTACAATTAAGTAATATTATAGAAAATAAAACGAGGATTCTGTAAAAATTAGATGTGTAATCCTCACACCTTTAAGGCCCTAAAAAGTAATTTAACATTACAATTCAGATTCACAGCATTCTTATATCCTCATATATGGTAAGGATATTTACAAGTTCCAAAAATTCCAACAGGAGAGAAATCCACCAGCTGTTTAAAGTAAACACAAAAAATACTAAAAGATAAGACTAAATTGAACATGTTTACAAGTTCCAATTATGGCCAAAGAATGGCAGAGGGCAACTCGAAGCTACAATATGAAGACCGTGAAGACTCTTGCATCTTCGCATGATATGCACCTCTTTTGTTCTAATTTGATACTTAAAATCTATAACTTACGTGACATTAATATTATATAATAATATTGAATTGAATAAACCAATATCATTCATAATAACACGAGGCGGTAAATATTGGGAAGAGGTCCACCTACCTTTATTTTTTCACTCACTTAAAATGCTCGTATTTTCACAATATTTGAAGCACGTACGTAGCAAATCTTGCGCATTTAAGATATATTTTTAATTTATACTTTTCTTAGAAACTGCGGAAATGGCACTGATTAAAAGGGGACTACTACCGATTTCTCTCTCCGCCATGATGGATTTGCCTCTAGTTCTATGATTTGCTCACCAGATACCCCAGCGGTCGAGGAGTTGCGTCTCCTGCGATTTCAAAGAAAGTTCTCGCGCGAAGGACAAACAAGAAGTATGCGTTTTCGACGAATATTCGAAATTCCCAAACCCCTACAATCTTACGGGCGCGCGGAGTGAAACAAGGGTGCTAGGGTGGGACTGTACTAAGGCCGTATACTACTTATATAGCTTCGGGGGCGGTTAGTATTGTAAGTAGTTTAGCTATGGTTCATTTAATTTGTGTGCTTTTTATTTGCAGTTTCATTTCCAGGTTTCCAGTGTAAGTAAATTTGTTTTCAAATCTTTTAGCCGTTAATCTTAATAGGTTTGTGTAGGTTTTTCATTCCCCTCTTCTTTGTGGATGTTTTCCAGCTGTGGATATTTTTTCCTAAGCTTTACTTTGGTTCTTTAATCCACAAGTAAATATTTTCTATTTTAGTTATCTATTTTTCTCTGTACATATATGGATGATTTTTATTTAGCTCTTAGATGAAAGACAGATTAAAAGAGAACCTATTAAAGTTTCATTGCCTACAAAAAAAAGACTTTCCTTATTGAATTTATATATATTTACCCTTCCTAAGGAATATATGGGAAAGAAAAAGTTAAATGCAGAAATCTCATACATTTTATTGAAAACATAAATACATTTTAAGATATCAATATAATAAATTTTCATAGAAAAATATAATACATTNATATTTTAGGAAAAAGGTAGAAACAAAAAAGCTAGAAAAAATTAATTTCCAGGGGGGCGCTGAGTAATATTTTTTCTGGAAAGGGGGCGGTAGGCCAAATAAGTTTGGGAACCACTGTCTTAGATGGTTAAATGCGGGTTGGAATACGGTCTGAAAAGCAGCAATGGTGTTAAAGTGGTCTGTCGATTGTTCCGGCGTATGAATGACTTTTGGTTTTCCATCGATTTCAAATTCTTCAATTTCAGTGTTCTACTTTTATAACAATCTGCATGCATAAATATTCAAATACGGGGTAAAATATAAGGCAAAGGGGTAACTCGGCATTTAACTGTTCGACCTGGCTAGCTTTTTTAGCTAGGAGGATGTATGATAAGGAGTAGTTTACGCTCAAACGTTTTGAAGTTTCCATTAATATGAATACATTCACCAAATTATGCAATGGGACTTCTTAACGGCGTCATAAACGCATTTGGTCAGAGCCGCGCCGTCCTAGGAGTGCATCACACTCGGGCGGCGGTATCTAAAGGACGACAACAAGCGTAGCCAACCATTATTATTATCGCAGCAATATTGTTTTGTATGACACACGAGATTTCTCAAGGGCAGATTATGCGAAATTAAAGATTTTCACAAGTTTGCAGGAAAGAATTACAGATAACTCAAGAGAAGCAAGAATTTATGCAGTAAATTAATCGAAAAATTGATAAAAGATTTTCAATCGATACCAATCCTCTTAAGTTTTGGAATATAGCTTTACCCGAGATTTAACAGTAGTCTAGTAGTAGTAGTAGTAGTAGTAGTAGTAGTAGTAGTAATAGCTTTGGGTGTTTTATTGACAATTCCGGTAACTGTAGCTGCTGAGAATCGATCATTCATGAAACTCAAATAGATCATGAAAAGTTAGCGTCAATCGATGAGCAAAGACAGGCTATGCAATTTGGCTTTCATCAGCTTAGAGAATGAAATATGTGATGGAGTTGCTTTCGATGATATTGTGCGAGAATTAGTAGTTGAGATCTCGAAATAGAAATCTCTTAAGTAAAATGTTATTCTGTATTTCTTTTCTGCCTCCATTCCTTTAATATGTGAATATTTGTTGCAATGCAATTTTTATTTGTAATGTTCTTATTTAGTCGCGAAATATAATTTCATAAAATTTTTCATTTTTAGATATGCACGTTGTGATTATAACATTACTCGAAAGTAATCTGAACTATCAACTCATAGTTAAAATTTACTGTCAGCATACGGAAATGCATAATTAATTGCTACTGATGCTTTGTAACCAATGTATACATTATACAGCTTAAAAGCTGGGGAACGAAGTCATAAAACACCGGTTTTCAAAGTATTACGAAATAATTTTTTTCCCGCAAATCTGCAAAAGTATGATTTTGGTATTTAATGTTAAAGGCATCAAATAGTTTGTCCCCGGGCTGCATACATGCTTGCATTTCATTCATAAATCTAATAGAAAAAAGGTACGTTTTGACGCGAATTAGTTTGGAAGCATAAAGGAAACGTTGAAGCATTCTAATATAGTTTACATACTTTCGTAGCAGCGGAAAAATTCATTAATTCCGGAATTTCAACGGACGATTTGTTTTTGTAAGGTAGAGATAGGTGCTGTCAGTAAGATATTCAATCTTAGGAACGCTGTTCGAAAAACATTTTAACTTGCATAAGTATGCAACTTAAATTGAGTGCGAATTTCATAAATTTCATAATCATTTGATGTCTTTTTCTCGAAAACGTTACTAAAGATTATAACGGTGTCGTTACAGTTTTCTTATCTCATTGAAGATTAGTCACGTAAAAGTGAATTTATTAATTTTGATAGTTTTAAAGTCGTATCTTCCATAAAACTCTTATTTGAAGTTAATAATTCTGATTAATAATAATAAATTAATTACAATCTCATCAAATGATTCCTCTGTATCTATGTTGATAGCAGATTAAATTTGTCAAATGTTTTTTGATCTTTCCCGGAAAATTGCGGAGCTGGAATAGGAAAAAATCGCTAAATTCATCAGATTCTGTCGATCATTCGCTAAATGTCATTGTATTTCTTACTGTAAATAAGGAAGCAAAAATATTGATTTCACGCTATGCTATGAGGCTAGATTAACATAATTAAATTAGCTGAAGGTAAACTTCAATGTATTGCTTCATTTCATAAAAAGTTCACAAAGGATTCAACAAAGAAAGTTTGTGGAGAAAATTTAATTTTGTTTTAATAACATTAATAGTATAAAAACTAATTTCTTTACATGTGCAGTTTCATCATGCATATCTATTTTTAAATAATTTAAGACTACTTTTCTAAATTAACTTAATGCTCACAGTAAATGCTAAGTTATTTTCAAAGTGTAATACCGATTTCTGATAAAACTTTGATGCTGAAAAGTATTGAAGTATTTCAGGAGTATTCAGAGTAGTACAGAAAAGTTTTGTACAATTTATGTATAACCATTAAATTTGTGCTATGTCAAAGTTTTCCAGAAGAGCTTTGGAAAATGTAATACCAGCAAATTCTTTTGATGTGATTTATTGAACTATTTTGAAGTGTACAATTTATTACAGAGACCAATAAAGAAATTCCTTACAGAGGATTTTTAAGTTTCATTCAAAAACCTTTCCAATTCCCAACCCTCAAACGTTCTTGGTATTGTAAGGGACGCGAAAGCTGAGGTATTGTAAGGGACGCGAAAGCTGAGGTATTGTAAGGGACGCGAAAGCTGAGGTATTGTAAGGGACGCGAAAGCTGAGGTATTGTAAGGGACGCGAAAGCTGAGGTATTGTAAGGGACGCGAAAGCTGAGGTATTGTAAGGGACGCGAAAGCTGAGGTATTGTAAGGGACGCGAAAGCTGAGGTATTGTAAGGGACGCGAAAGCTGAGGTATTGTAAGGGACGCGAAAGCTGAGCCTATCTTCAAAGATTTCGAGGTTCGCTTGTTTCCTCGTGCTGCAGCATCCATCTGGACCATTTCTGCCTTCTGTACTTGCACTCTCAGTAGGCAGTGCTACAAAGATGGCCGCATTCAGAATAATTTGGACTTAGAATTATTCTGAAGACAGCCATTTAGTAGTACAGCACACTAGGAGTACAAGTACAGAAGGCAGAAACTGATCTGAAAATCTGAAATAGAAATAAATATTTTTAAGCTAATACAACATCTTATTTTTTTAACCAACTGAATGACCTTGGGGACTTAGTATAATTTTTGAAGTAGCTGAGGACTCATAGGGTTAAAACAGCAGAAAGGGTTAAGAATTTCTAGAACCTTCTGGAACATACTAGAAAAATTTCTGTTAAATTTCTAGAATGTTCTAGAAGCTCAGAGATTCTTTCCCAAACATCAGTTCAAAGTTCAAAAACAAAAATTTTTAAGAAAGAAGACTTCAATTATTTTACATACTGCATATGGGAGAATAAAAATTTGATGAAAAACGCAAATGAGAATCAAGAGAAAACTTAGAATATTTTTTTAGAGAATGAAAGATAGAAAAAATAAAAATTTACCAGCAAAACTTTAAACGAGATAAAAGAAAATTATATTCCACAAGATATCATGGGGACTCAGAAAATTTCGTAAATGAATTACGAGAAACAGATAAAGAAACTGAATAAACTTTTCTAAATGAGGACAATTTATCAATTATTTGACCAGTATTAAAGCAAGGCAGTTAACTCGAGCTAAAAAGAACCAACTGAAATGGCAATAAGATTTACATGAAAATCTGCAGACACTGATATTGTTAGTTCAATTTAAATCAAATTGATGCATAAGAAAAGAAGTTACAATAGTGGCTTATGTGCAGAGTTTACTCTATGAAAGCAAAAAATACAACAATTCAGAGAGAAAAAATAAGTTTTGTACTTGAAAAACATTTTCATTGGGGGAATTTCTAAAGCCACAAATACTGAAGATGAAATGCAAGGTTATTAAAAACTAAAGAATAACAACCCAAAAAAATTAGGATATGAAAATTTTAACCAAAAATGAATAAAAGAAAAGAGCCTTTCAATAAAAAACTGAGTTAACTATTAAAATTAAATCAAAACTCTGCGATGTTAAAGTACTGATTCTTTGAAATACCTTCTAAAACTTGTACAGGCAAAAGAGCTTAAAAGATTTTGTCCTAAATTTTGCATTCTGGGAAACCAAAGTCTAGGTATTATTTAGAATGTAAAGACAGTTCTGTAAAGAAGAGGCTCATGCTAACTTGATGCTATTGAATGCCTAAATAATAGTTTTGGAGTTGCAGTGATACCTCTAGAGGAAATAGGACTTCCAACAATTCATTCAAAACAAATTGTACTATTCCTTAGAACAAAAGAAATCTATGTAGGAGATTTCATTTGTATTTAACCCTTTAGCTGCGGGACCCTCAAACTTTTCTACATCTGTGTGCGGGAGAAAAGTAACAGGCAAGTCCTAGCTGGTAGTTATCCCTTATAATCTGGGTCGACCTTTTCTTTATGGGTGCGGTCAGTGGTTATTGGTTAGAAATTATGGTTGGCATCATATATAATATATTTAATAAGAAATTTGTTTTGTATAAGCAGTCCGAATTTACTTTCCTTGCACTTTGCTGATCATTTTGATACCAAACACTTCGCAAATATCTTGATTTTTATCAATTATAACTAATTTCGTAAATCCGCTATTCAGAAATCGAAGAGTTGGGTTTCCCCCGAGGTGTAAATTCCCTTGGATTTTCCCAATCTAGAACAATGCAGAAGAGTGAGACTTGGGTGACTCATTCATGGACAGAGCCATAAAATTGTGAAAGGACAAGAACAGGGAAGAAAGAGCAGGTCAAACGTAGAAATACGTTTTTCCCGCAGTCCTCTTAGGAAAACGTAGAAGTACGTTTCCCGCAGCCAAAGGGTTAATAACCAAATAGACCCAGTAAGATTTTCCTAGAAAAATTTCGAAAATGATTTTCACTACGATTCAAATGCATGTATATGGCACACTATTTTCTGGGACCAATTTCACTGAAAAAGTTGCATTATGTTCTGAACAATTAAGTGAGGTGCAGTTATTCATAAAATTACTCGGTATATTATCATCAGAAAATATCCTAACACTTCGCAGGAAGAACAAGGAAAAGAATGTCTGTTTTTCATTAATTGAAGAAAAGGCTACATGCAATTATAACTCTTTTTAATTTGATCAATAAATTAATGATCGCAGGAATGAGATTTTGATATTAATATAAATTTCTGATTACAACACTTGGAGTCTACTGAATGATTAAAAAATTAGAGTAGTATGTAAAGGTTCATTTCTGTAAAATAGTATAAATAAAATTAAAATGAATTTCTACACCTTTCGCTCTGTAATGTAATCACTGCAAATCCCCAAAACAATTCTAAAGACATATACGGAAGTTCCTATAGGGCCTACTCACACACATATTTTTATAGCAATAAGCATGAGAAGGGATAAACTAGGAAAGGTGTTCCTAAATTACAATAAATGTTAATTGAATTTCTACTATACATGCATGTCTTACTTCATCAAATAAAAATTAATTTACAGCCAAATGCTGTTAAATTAAGAAACAAGCATATCCATCAACCTACATTTTCCAAATTCACCGCTTTAAAAAATGACGTGAAAAAATAATAATTCAACATTTTCTAGAAATCTATGAATAGAATCATTTAATTGGAAGTGTCCAGTCCAAGTCAAGTATAAATATTTCCCAAGGCCTTCCAAATAATATTTAATTTCAAAATAAATCTTTATACTAAATGAGTACTATACAAAACAAACTCTAATTTACCAAAATTTATTTCAATTTGAAAAGTAACTTTTACTAAAATAATTATTCCTTGAAATTTCAAGTCCTCAATGTCATTCTTAGCTTTATAGTCCATTAAATTTACTTTATGGTCAAGTAAATTAATCATTTTCCTCACTAATTTAAGCTTCTTCACAATAATGTAATAAGTTTTATCAAACAAGAGTACACATTTGCCAAATCTAAATAATGCTCAAATGTGAGAGGAAGAGATGATTTGCCCTAAAAAGAATCATTGAAATGCTCATCATTACCCCAAAGGCAGATAACTTGCTTGCTGCCCCATTAATGGAGCCTTTAAGTTTAAAAATATTATCAATAAATATGAATTTGACATTTAATTGTAAGGAAATTCTCAACATTACATATTCCCATACATTATTCTGCTTGTTTCTTCAGATCAAATTTGAGAAAATATCAAATTATATTTTGCTTCGAGTGGCATGAAAGTAAATCTTTTAAAAACCAAACTATTACCCAGCTGACTAACCAATTGCTTACTGTAATGAATCCTACCTTCAGAATTGTCAAAAAGTAGTATCTACAGTCCTATATAGGACTATAATTCCTCAGTCCTATGGCTGAGGAATTCTCAATAAGTCTTCAAAAGGATAAAGGAAAGGAAGGTAACTTAGTAGGATGTAAAACCTACGAAAATCCCAAAGGAATAACAAGTGTGAAAAAAAACACACTTGTTATTCCTTTCTTCTAAAACTTTTTTAAAATTAAATTTCATTCTTTCAGTGTGGGCAACAAGAGCACATGGTATCAAATAGTTTTAAAAATTTGATGGAGGAGATCAGTGAGAAGTTATCTGCCT
This sequence comes from Ladona fulva, assembly GCA_000376725.2. Lineage (NCBI taxonomy): Eukaryota > Metazoa > Arthropoda > Insecta > Odonata > Libellulidae > Ladona > Ladona fulva. The sequence continues at coordinate 17,187 of KZ308778.1, forward strand.
CAACTCAAGTAGTTATTATTATATTTGAATACTTCATTTTTATTTATCAAACAAGAAGTATGCGTTTTCGACGAATATTCGAAATTCCCAAACCCCTACAATCTTACGGGCGCGCGGAGTGAAACAAGGGTGCTAGGGTGGGACTGTACTAAGGCCGTATACTACTTATATAGCTTCGGGGGCGGTTAGTATTGTAAGTAGTTTAGCTATGGTTCATTTAATTTGTGTGCTTTTTATTTGCAGATTCATTTCCAGGTTTCCAGTGTAAGTAAATTTGTTTTCAAATCTTTTAGCCGTTAATCTTAATAGGTTTGTGTAGGTTTTTCATTCCCCTCTTCTTTGTGGATGTTTTCCAGCTGTGGATATTTTTTCCTAAGCTTTACTTTGGTTCTTTAATCCACAAGTAAATATTTTCTATTTTAGTTATCTATTTTTCTCTGTACATATATGGATGATCTTTATTTAGCTCTTAGATGTAAGACAGATTAAAAGAGAACCTATTAAAGTTTCATTGCCTACAAAAAAAAGACTTTCCTTATTGAATTTATATATATTTACCCTTCCTAAGGAATATATGGGAAAGAAAAAGTTAAATGCAGAAATCTCATACATTTTATTGAAAACATAAATACATTTTAAGATATCAATATAATAAATTTTCATAGAAAAATATAATACATTTGAATATATAAATATAATACATTTTAATACAAAATTTTCACATTCTTTTGTTAAAATCTGAAATTCCTAAAGAGAAAATAAATGGATATAAATTTTAACAGACTTGTTAAAATCTAAAATTCCTGGAAAGAAAAACTATAATATAAATTATCAAAAGTAAATATATCAAAAAGTAATCATGACAGACTTATGCCATAATAAATACAAAAATGTCCAATTATTAACAATTTTCATTTTCTCTCTTGCAGAAGAATTCATCGTTGTGGTAAAGATATCTGCCATGCATTTCTCCTCTCATCCAGTGCAATCTTCCTCTCATTTCTTGCATCCCTCTTCTCTTCTCTTGCATCCCTCTTCTCTTCTCTTGCATCCCTCTTCTTTTCTAATGAAATCTTTCATCCTCTTATTCCAGTTGTTTCTCTTCTGCTGCCAGCTGTCACTCTTCTCCTCAACCTCCACAAGATCACCAAAATCACCAACTCTTTTCTATAAATTAATTGCATGCAGCAAAGGAAACTGTTATCACAGAAATTAAATAATTTATTTTAAATTAAACTTAAACCACTGCCTGGGAAATACTTTCCAATGTGAAGACATCAAAAAATTTTCATTTCCTTCAGTACTCACAATTTCTTATTTCTGAACTGTAAGGAACTAAGCGAAACAATAGTTTTTAATAAATACTATCTAAAACCATGCACCATACTTTGGATCTCCTTGGTGTACCCTTCTGCAACTGGATGTCACCTTCAACTTCACACTCAATTACCTATAAAGTACCATTCATAGTTAAATTGTTATATCCACTCTAAAGAATACATCAAGCAATCCAATTAATGTTTAATAACATTGGGTGGATTTCTGGTGCAGGCTGGTACTGGAATTGTTGTTTCCTGCTATTGAAGATAATAATGATAATAATATAGTTTGATTAGCTGATTTGCAGGAGAATGTCAAATTATTATTATTTGATCGACACTTACAATTGGCAATGTAGAGCTGGTAGTTGGTATCTCTCCTGGAAATGTATATTCCTGTTAAAGATGAGAAGAAGAAATGTTAATGTAAGAGATTACTACTATGCCAACTGAAGAGAGTAAGTTATAATGAGGTTTAGCAGGAATGCAGATTGAACTCAATACATATACAGTTTATAAGGTAAAATGATAACATGATATTGAGACAATTATAGCAAGATAATGCCTAGTAATACTCAACTACTTCATCATAAAGAATTTCCAAGGTATATTGGAAAATCCACCTGCCTCTGGCAAATTATGATTCCCCTCAACACCTTCCAGTGTCCTCCAGCAACCTTCTCTCGATATCGCTGAGTGGATGGAATGGTGGGCCATCAGCAATTCCTCTAGCATAGGCCCTTAACTTCTGTGCCTTCTTTTTAACATTGCTCTTCCAAGCAGCCCAACACTAAAACCAAAGAAGAAAGTCAAAAATGACTACTTCTGACTTTATTCCACAAAGTCATTCTAATGTCTAATATAAAGTTAATGTCTGTTTAAAATATGATCATAATTTAAGTAATTAAAAAATTATGATATTAAGTACCATTTACCACTTGAAGACCGGCTTCGCCGGTCCACTTCCTAAAGCGTTTAGGGAGGCTGTGAGTAACTCCCACATCTCCATTGTCTTCTTCCTCCCCTGTTGCTCCAATAGCCACCCATGGGCAAATTCACTGTGCTCCTTCATGAAGCACAGTAGCTTTTTCAACTGGAGAGGGCTTGCTCTAGTATCTCGGGCACTTAAATATAAATTTTACCAGCGTTAAATCGCCAATCCTTTAATGAAAAAATGAATGCATCAATAACTATTATTCGAATTCGTTTAATCATAATTAAGAAACAATAACAGTAAATTTCGTAGTCACTGCATGAAAGGTAAAAGTATGCGTATACATATATAAAAACGCATACATTCATGTGAAAGCACGAAATAATTACCAAAATGGTGTAACCGTAAACTACCCATTTCTAAGTGAAAATTATCGCAAATGACTAATGCAAACTAATACACTGTGTCAAATACATATATCAAGGATAATGATTTCAACTCACTCTATCGAATTCAGAAATTGTAAAATTTCATACTTCGCAATTGTCATTGAATTATAGATTAAAACGTCATTTACCCTATACAAATTAAGATATAATCCTCAACTACCATATTGTCATTATTGTTGAACACTTGACACAATTTTGTCAGCAATGAACATTAGAGATACATTTAAAATCAATCACGAGTGGGAATAGAGAAAAGTTTTCTGTAAATATTTAACTAAACTTGTACATTTAAGCAAATACGCCGGTATGATGAAATTTGTCTGACTTGGATCTAAAAGTTAATAGGTTTTCTTACACGCATATCTTACGATTAACATGGATTACTACTCAGTTTTTATTGCAAAGTTTGCTAAATTGAAAGGAATAATGCAATTTACTTGAATTAGGATCTGCAATAATGATGAAAGCTCACACGAAATACAAGGAAAGAGCTTATTATTCGTCCCTAATTCAATCTCGAACTAAAATAGATCTGAATGTTGTAAACTCATATTTTTAGAAAGAAGGTAAATTAGAATATCAATACATTAAGTATTAAAATATACACTTAGGTAGCTAGTACTAGTGCAGCTCTCGGATAAATGGGTTATCAGAGGTAGATAGGTACGTTTTGGAACAACTTCCAACGGAGAATATAAAAGTAATTATAAGTTCCCAAATCATTCATCCCAAACACCCAGATACTCACAGAACCTGCATTTCTTTTGGAAATTAATAATGCATATCCAAATTCTGGGAAAGAAAAATGCGAAGGATCTAAGTGATTATGCCTTTCATCGAAGCATTAAATCTCTATCAATATGTAATATAAAATAACTATTATTCCGCGGAAATCAACATTCATAAAATTTGATTCTTTTCAAAATGCGGAAGATACATTCATATCATTCCGTTCTTATCCATTAATATGATTACCTGGACGTTATCTCTAACGGTTTGACGATTAGCAGCTCGGTTTAAACGAAGAAATTTTGTACTAACATAGTGATACCAGATATTGGAAAAAAGAGAGTATCGAGGATAGATTTTTTTCAACAACGACCAACTTGTTTTAAAGAAAGAAAACTAAAGAGGTTTATAAAAACGAAAACACAAAAGCAAATTTTGGGTTTCTATGCTCGCAACATCATCAAGTGAAGAAAAGATAACTGATGATGATGAGCATCTAAACCCAGGTTGTGGTGTTAATACAAGTTAAGCCAGATATAACTATAGCCTCATCAAAAAATAAAAATATTTCATCACAGTAAAAAGTCATTTCATTTCACTGGGTGTCTGAGAAGATATTGGAAGGAAGAGAGTATCGAGGATAGAAATTATTGTGCGAAAGCATACAAGGAGTGGTTAACGAATGATTATCAGAGAGAAAGAAAAACTTACAACGTACAGCCATTGCTTTAAGAGGCATAACTCAAATAAAAGATAAAGCAAACACAGGTCAGAAAAGTAGCACACGGATATATGAAGACAAAGCGAGAGCTGAAGTACGTGCAGGAAATATTTGCGTTGCTACCCGACATTGTTTGGTTGCTACAATATGTTTGAATCATGAAATAAATATTGAATTCAACTATGAAAATTCACTTTTCTGTATTACTATACTACTGATACTATTTACATTACGTAATAAATCAAAAAATACTATTTCTAAATATTCACTAAAAATACAAAATATATTGCCTTTGTACTGTTTAAATATAACCTCTCAGTGTATATCTTTAGAGGTTGGGGTAGCCGAGTGGGCTACACATCCGTCCTCCGTCTTGGATATAGACGTGAGCGGAGGGGACAGCAGATGGATGAGAAGTGTGGTAGGTGTCTCATTCCATCCGCAGACCTCTCCACCCGGGTCTAGAGGCCACACCCCGGCACTCGGCTTGGGTGTTACGGATGTTCAGGGAAATTCCGCGGCTTCCCTCCAGGGAACCTGTGATGTCCTCCCAACCACATTTTTTCAATATATTCATTAATCGCTTTTAAATATTCTTGTGTATAAAATCAACATGAGACCATTTACATATTTTTAATTTTTATGAACTTTTTGAATAAATAATAATTTGACATGAAATATTGCAAGTTGTCAATCACGCTTCATTGCACACGAGAAGAGAGGAAGAGGTTCGAGTCCTGACGGGGGCAGTTTTTTTTTTCCGATAAATTATTATCCCTCATTAGTTTAATATTTCGGGAATTGCTGCCTTCACCGTCCATCCTTGTCTAGAGCTTGCCAAAGGCAATTTCCTTTATCATTCAATATACTTTATACTATAAACCATTCTCTCTCTTTTCCTACGCGCGATTTCGGCTTTTTCCCCTACGTTCAATAAACCGCCCTTGAGCTACCACATAGCATAAAGGGGTACCGCACTCGCCTTTGTTGAAAGCTGCCTCGGGTTCGATGCCCAACGGTGACATATTTACGCGGAAAAGCTTCACCTGTCGAAGCAATTTTAGAAATGCAAATAGCAGTCTACGCTTATTTTTGGGAAATGTATTTCATTCATCAATACTGAAGAGAAATATATTTATGTAACACAGAAGCAATAATATTGACGGATAGAGGTTCCCTGTGTGCGCGTGCTACCATGGGTTGATATACGGAATTAAAACCAATTCAAACCCTGGGAAAAGAATTCTCGTATTTTCCCTCCTCAAATAAACCCATGTTACACATATGACGATAAAATTAACGAATATATGTACTATAACAATCAACGTCGTGTGCAAGCAGTAAAACCGCTTTTCAGAGGGCTGATTCGCGATATAACCCAATAGTGTTTTAAGCGGGATGCACAACTTGTTATTGCTTGTCCGTCGAAAAAGAGTAGGGAACGTTTTCATGGATCATTAATATACAAAAACGTTCCTTTAACCTTAAAATGAGAACAGATCTTCTTTAGTAAGATTCTTCTTTCTTTTTACTTAATTTCGCTACAGCTGAAGACGGGATAGTTAAAGAGCACGTGAACTATTGCTGTTTTACAACGGTGTGATTCTTGCTAAGTTTGTTGAATGATTGATTACTGTATTCTCGTCGTATTTTTGCAGTCATAGCTTGAATACGATCAACTTTTGGAGCAAAGACATTGCCCTCTTTTATTTGTTTATTTTCGTCATTTTAATTAAACAATGTAGAAATATTTTAGATTAACCATAATTGATCAATAAAAAATCGTTAAACGAAAAAGGTTGGAATTCATCAAAATGTACGATCTATCTAAGACTGCTCAAAATCCAACAAAACACGTCATTGCAACTCTGGTTAATTTGATATGTTTTGTAACGTGAGTTTGTTTATAAAGGACACCGTCAAGCTACTCTCGCTGAGAAGAGACCGATGGGGAATGTCCCACTCAGTGCTAAATTTGGCCACTACATTTATGAACCCTCCCACTTCTTCTCCATCTTTGCCTTGCCCAACTACCGCATTCCAGTTCCCCATTACAGTTAGGTTTTTATTGCCTCTAACCCTTCCCATTGTTTCTTCTATTTGTTCATAAACAAGTTATAATTCATCATCACTATGATCACTAGTGGGCAAGTACACCTGCACTATCACCGTGTTTACTGGCTAAGCCTTTAGTTCTACTGACATAACCCGGTCGCTTATTAGATCTGTGGCTATCACGACTTTTCCCGCTTTCTCGTCTAACACTACTGCAACGCCCCTCTGGCTAGTATTCCCCCACTGAAAATTACTCTAACATCATCACTCCAGAAATAACCCCCATCCTTCCATCGAACTTCACATAGCCCTAGTATGTTAATGTTGGACCTCTTCATTTCTACCTTTACATTTTCCAACTTTCCTTTCCTAAGCATTGTCCTAATATTCCAAGTTCCCACCCTTGTATTCTTGGCCATCTTTTCTCTTCTTTTCTTGTCGTGTCCTGGGTAAGAGTTTCGTGGAATGTCGACCGAGATAGCATTACTCCTATCACTGCCGGGCACGACACTCCCCATAGAGGGCTGAGTCCCGTTTACGCCACTTACAATATTGTGAGCACGAATGACATATTGGTAAATTATGAAACGGTTTACTAGAATCTGAAAGTCTGTAATGACTAATAAAGCGGAGTTCTTAGCAAATGTAAGAATGAAAGCATATTACTCATTTAATATATCCGAGGATGGGGATAGAATTCAATTATAATTAAGGATTTTCCAAGTATAGTTTAACCACGGAACTGCCTTTTTCTCTGCATTTTCGAGAAAATATCGGATTTTTGACACTTTTCTGTCCAACTTACAAACACCACATGTCACGAGATTTCTGTTTTGTTTCCACAAAATTCCCACATAAGTTGGCTGACCATATCCCAACGCCTCGGAGACAGGACATTCTCCGTCAAAAAGGACAAAACGGGACAAGTTCTGTCCACGATTTTCCAAGGATGATTTTTTTAATCGCTTCAACAACTTTTATTTATCGTTTGGAACAGTCTTGGACATTTTATGGGTGGTAATTCTATCTTGTTCCTGCAACCATATCTTTGAGGAATATTTTACATAATATTATTTGGTAAAGAATAGAGGAGAATGAATGTATTTTTCGTTTACTTTTTGTCAACGTCTTGTTCATGCCTTGGTAAAATTAAAGCCTTTAAGGTATGAGTGATGTGAACAATGACATTCATTTAGGTCTGTCACTATTAAATGCCAGGTAAAGTGTAATTCATGAGGTAATTGTTTTGTAAATATATGAGCTTATTCAGCTTACATCACTGTGGGTCACAGGCCTAACTACCTCACTCCTCATCTTGGCTAAAGGGCCTAATTCCTCATCTAAACCTTCGGGAGCTAGTGATGTTGGGATTAAGGTTATAATCGTCCTGTGGGATAAATACTCGACTGAAAAACAACTTTACGTAACATCTCGTTATTATACATTGGTGTTAGCAGTGGATTGTGGATAGGTTTGATGTCTTGAAGTTCTAACCTCCTGATTGAATGCTGTATTAACAGAGCTTTCTCTTAACTAACTGAGAGTGGTAAAACAAAGGTCATACTGAAGATGAATAACCCAGCTCGAGCACAAATATGTATTAAAGTGTGTTGAAGTTGAAGAAATTAGGTGGGCTGTCGACAAATTGTCACTATCTCCGTAGAAGTGATTAATTTTAATATAATGATTCATTTTTCTAAATTTGTTAATTGTGAATTTCTTCGACGAATGTTTTAAAACGGTGCCAAATTGTATAAATACGGGATAGAAGATTCGCATATGGGACTGTCCTAAGAAAAAAACGGGACGTATGTTCATCCTAAATAAACAATAACATTTTCTGACTTTCTTGTCTTCTTTGAATAATGACAAATCGCAGTTATTCATGGGCATTCGTTGTGATCGGAAGGAGACGATTTGGCTAGCTGTTGAATTAATAATTCTTGATTATATTTGGATAACTCGATCGGATGAAAATCACCTTAATGTATATTTACTTTTCTCATATTTATAGCAATTTATCTCTAACAAATATGCAGGATTTTCATATTTATTAGGCTTTACAGACCAAGTTCCGCGATTTGGCGATGTGAAATTTTCAGTAGAGAAAGGAAGATGTGCCTGCTTTTTCTCTGCAGCTCATTGATAATGAATTAGCTGACAGATGGTTGTGGTTTTTTCTTCATTTATTACAACCACTGTAGAATTTGAAATGAAAAGAATAAATTATAATAATTTGGAGCATTGATTCACAACAACCAACTCTGCTGTTTAAAACAAGGAAATATTTGCTTCTTTTCCTTCATGCTAGAAAGCATCGAGATAGTTTTGCAGTTCATTAAGCTTATGATGTTCATTGCATATGAAAATGAAGCTTGCTTTGGGAAAAATAATCGATGTATCACATTATTTCATGAATGTATTATACCTCACGACTCGCGTAAATGGAAAAGCTACCAAAGAACTTTTATTTTTAGTTAAACCTCGCATATTATTAGAGGTTTACTTACACAAACCTCGTACACTAAAGACATGTAGGAATAGATACCAAGAAGCCACTTTGATAACCACTAGGAAGATGTCAAAACCATAGGAGCTATTTTCGTAAAGGATTTATAAATTTAACTCTTAATCATAACGGTGTGGTAAATTAATTATCATCATCATAATCGGATTCAGTATTATATCCACCATATTTTGAATTCTTATTCGGATAATTTTAAGAATTGTATCCTAGCGAGAATAAACGTCCTGCTTGATAGATGGAAATCGTTGACTGTAATGGCCAATATTTTGTGAATAGAATAAAGTCTTTGGCAAAGTTCTGGTTGTATAAAGTTTATAAACTTGTAATAATTGTAAGCGTGTATTTTACCCAAAGAGATTAATTGTATGAAATGATATTAATCTTGTTTTACTGCTTACTGTGGGCGATGTAACAAGTTTTCAGATTTACACCAAAATATAAAAAAAGTATACAGTAGTTAAACGAATGAATACATATTAACCGAATCATATGAAGCAACTTAAGTTTTACAACAATGTAANACCATAATTGATCAATAAAAAATCGTTAAACGAAAAAGGTTGGAATTCATCAAAATGTACGATCTATCTAAGACTGCTCAAAATCCAACAAAACACGTCATTGCAACTCTGGTTAATTTGATATGTATGTAACGTGAGTTTGTTAATAAAGGACACCGTCAAGCTACTCTCGCTGAGAAGAGACCGATGGGGAATGTCCCACTCAGTGCTAAATTTGGCCACTACATTTATGAACCCTCCCACTTCTTCTCCATCTTTGCCTTGCCCAACTACCGCATTCCAGTTCCCCATTACAGTTAGGTTTTTATTGCCTCTAACCCTTCCCATTGTTTCTTCTATTTGTTCATAAACAAGTTATAATTCATCATCACTATGATCACTAGTGGGCAATTACACCTGCACTATCACCGTGTTTACTGGCTAAGCCTTTAGTTCTACTGACATAACCCGGTCGCTTATTAGATCTGTGGCTATCACGACTTTTCCCGCTTTCTCGTCTAACACTACTGCAACGCCCCTCTGGCTAGTATTCCCCCCACTGAAAATTACTCTAACATCATCACTCCAGAAATAACCCCCATCCTTCCATCGAACTTCACATAGCCCTAGTATGTTAATGTTGGACCTCTTCATTTCTACCTTTACATTTTCCAACTTTCCTTTCCTAAGCATTGTCCTAATATTCCAAGTTCCCACCCTTGTATTCTTGGCCATCTTTTCTCTTCTTTTCTTGTCGTGTCCTGGGTAAGAGTTTCGTGGAATGTCGACCGAGATAGCATTACTCCTATCACTGCCGGGCACGACACTCCCCATAGAGGGCTGAGTCCCGTTTACGCCACTTACAATATTGTGAGCACGAATGACATATTGGTAAATTATGAAACGGTTTACTAGAATCTGAAAGTCTGTAATGACTAATAAAGCGGAGTTCTTAGCAAATGTAAGAATGAAAGCATATTACTCATTTAATATATCCGAGGATGGGGATAGAATTCAATTATAATTAAGGATTTTCCAAGTATAGTTTAACCACGGAACTGCCTTTTTCTCTGCATTTTCGAGAAAATATCGGATTTTTGACACTTTTCTGTCCAACTTACAAACACCACATGTCACGAGATTTCTGTTTTGTTTCCACAAAATTCCCACATAAGTTGGCTGACCATATCCCAACGCCTCGGAGACAGGACATTCTCCGTCAAAAAGGACAAAACGGGACAAGTTCTGTCCACGATTTTCCAAGGATGATTTTTTTAATCGCTTCAACAACTTTTATTTATCGTTTGGAACAGTCTTGGACATTTTATGGGTGGTAATTCTATCTTGTTCCTGCAACCATATCTTTGAGGAATATTTTACATAATATTATTTGGTAAAGAATAGAGGAGAATGAATGTATTTTTCGTTTACTTTTTGTCAACGTCTTGTTCATGCCTTGGTAAAATTAAAGCCTTTAAGGTATGAGTGATGTGAACAATGACATTCATTTAGGTCTGTCACTATTAAATGCCAGGTAAAGTGTAATTCATGAGGTAATTGTTTTGTAAATATATGAGCTTATTCAGCTTACATCACTGTGGGTCACAGGCCTAACTACCTCACTCCTCATCTTGGCTAAAGGGCCTAATTCCTCACCTAAACCTTCGGGAGCTAGTGATGTTGGGATTAAGGTTATAATCGTCCTGTGGGATAAATACTCGACTGAAAAACAACTTTACGTAACATCTCGTTATTATACATTGGTGTTAGCAGTGGATTGTGAATAGGTTTGATGTCTTGAAGTTCTAACCTCCTGATTGAATGCTGTATTAACAGAGCTTTCTCTTAACTNGGCGATGTTATTGCCAACAGCCTGCAAACGGATATTCAGGACTTGTATCCAATGGCCTTAATGGTCTTTACTTAATTTAACTTATTGCAAGATTATAGCTTTTTTCATAAATTAGACATTTATGTACATTAATTTTCTGATTTATAGGCTATTAATTTTTTGTAGACGATTGCTTTGTTTTAATATTAATTGTTAAAAAGAAGATAAGTAGTAAGCTAAAGTCCTGCATATTATAAATCAGTTTAATCCTGAATATTATAAATCAGTATATTCTATGTCTTTTAGTGTATTCTATGTTTTTCAGTGTATTCTATTTCTCTATCAGTATATTCTAAACCCATTCCTACTCTAAAGAGGAGGTACAGAAACCTGAGTAGTGAGTTAAGAAGGGAGATGGACAAGACAAGGGAAGAGTGGTTAAATAAAGAATATAAAGAAATAGAAACACTGGAATGCATAGGTAGGCACAACTTGGTGTACAATGAAGTGAGAAGTATAACATGGGATCGTTTTAAAGCAAAAGGAGGACAGATAACTTGGAAGGAGATTGAAGACAAGAAAGGCAACATACTAAAGGAAGAGATGAGAGTGCCTGAGTGATGACAAGAGTACATGGGTTCTATGGCGCTATTTTTAATTCTGCTTATCCTAGAATGATACGGCAAATATATCTACCGTTATGTATTATAATCATGATAATGATGCAATAGCGAAATGCCCTACTCGAAGAAAGCATTCTCTGCCCTTTTAACCTAAATTACGTAAGGTGAATAACGCAATGAGATAAAGCCTAAGAAGTCAAGAATGGTGGATACAGAAGAGTCACAAATCATTTACATGTTAACTCATTCGCCCTGGAATTAAATGTCTTTCTATCATGCCCATTGCTACTCATAATGCTGCTTACACGAAATGCAAGTTTTTCAAGTTATTTTTTAAGTACCATTGGAATGAAACCACTCTTAAGGTCAAAGTGGGTTTCCCATGTTTATTCGTGGAGTAGACTCAGGATATCACGTACAAATGCACTTATTCTCTCTACTTCCCCTTATATTTTTATAATACATAAGTAAATTGTCACACCAGCGTATTCCTTTTTTAATTGCCTCCAACACTAAATGTACCTCTTGGAGCACTTCTCCGGCTCCTTTGCTACTCTCGTAGGTGTAGAACATGACGGAGGGAGAGCAACACACTTTTTAAAGATATCATGTAATGTAAAACAGCACTGAAGAAACCGAAAAACAGCACTGAATGTAATGCTGAAAAATTCCGTTCCATTTGTCGTACCTTTTCACATTAAGGAGAAACATAAATGGGAACTTCATGATTTGACCGCATGCCATTACGGGCGAAAAACTGAGCACTACGGAAGTCACGATAGATTTGGTTTTGTTAACAAACGGTGTGCGCACTCAGATTAGTTAAAAGATTCATCGGAAGTGGACGTGCTAGTACATATTTCCTCCGAAAAACCGTTAACGTTTGAATTTTTAAATCGCTACGGATTAGAAACCTGGTAAAGTCGGAAAATATTTTGATGTTAACGCAATTGTCATATTTTCATCACTTGCCTGCTGAATTTTCGCTAATTAAGAAAAAATCAAACTGTTTTCTGCCATCAAGATATCTGTTTTCCACAAGGAGGATCTCATTCCCTTGGTAAGTAGATATTACATTCTAATATTATCATCACTAAACCACTATTATGTCAGTTACGCAGTTTTGATGTTCGTTCGCGTAGAATTATTAATATTGCATTATTCTTGCTTCAATTGACGAATGATATGCTAAGAAGCGTAATACATTAGTGATTACATACCTTATTGGTAAATATGTTAACTTGGATTAGTCCAGAAGATATTTTAGAAGATATTTTTGATGGCGTGTGAAGATACTAACAGTAAAAGAGCGATATTCCAAATAAGTTTCCTATCAGCTAATGTTAATTAAGTTTTTTAATGAGATTTAAGTTCGAAACCGAGGTATTAAAGGTAAACAGAAAAAACCGCTATTCCTGCCAGTGAAACGTTCGCGAAACGATAGTTTGAAACTATCTAGTTTTATAACTATCTCGAAAACAGTTTTTTACTCCGTTCTATACTTGTTACCAATAAATCACCTTTTACTTGCATGATGTAGGGTATGGTTTCAGGAATAGTATGCAACTGCTACTCGTTACTAACTAATAGTATGTTTCATTTGAATGTTAGCCTAAATTAGAAAAGTTCTAGTATTTTGTACGAAATAAACATACTTTGAGAAGGTTATCGTTCGAAATAGTTGACGCGAATGAAAAAAAAGATTCGAACGGGATTCGATGTCGCGGAAACGATACTTGGTAAATTCTTTAAGTCGGAGTGANACATAGAATTAGCAGCTATAAGATACTAACAGTAAAAGAGCGATATTCCAAATAAGTTTCCTATCAGCTAATGTTAATTAAGTTTTTTAATGAGATTTAAGTTCGAAACCGAGGTATTAAAGGTAAACAGAAAAAACCGCTATTCCTGCCAGTGAAACGTTCGCGAAACGATAGTTTGAAACTATCTAGTTTTATAACTATCTCGAAAACAGTTTTTTACTCCGTTCTGTACTTGTTACCAATAAATCACCTTTTACTTGCATGATGTAGGGTATGGTTTCAGGAATAGTATGCAACTGCTACTCGTTACTAACTAATAGTATGTTTCATTTGAATGTTAGCCTAAATTAGAAAAGTTCTAGTATTTTGTACGAAATAAACATACTTTGAGAAGGTTATCGTTCGAAATAGTTGACGCGAATGAAAAAAAATATTCGAACGGGATTCGATGTCGCGGAAACGATACTTGGTAAATTCTTTAAGTCGGAGTGAAAACAGTTTCGGAAAATATTGAGAGTCTAAGCCCTGATTACAAATAGATTTAGATTTATAGGCCGCGAGTCGCCAGTGGCAGGGTGTGTGAATTTGAATTGATAGAGTAGGTTGTAGAATCGTTCACGTATTGTTATATGTTTATTCGATTGTTGTTTTTCATTCTGATTGAGAGCAGTTTAATTGATTTAAATAATCATGTCATATTTCCGGGATTTTTAATAGATATTGTAAACAGTACGGGTGACGGAAATTACTGTTTGTATTTCTCGCAACCGCTCGCTCTCATGCGTGGCCGAACTCTTGTGTATATATCACTGATAAAATTATTATATCTTGTTTTCCAGACTCTCCAGAGTTAATTCCCTCCCGTTTCGGTTGTTTAGGAACCTGTGGGTTTCTCGCTTGAGATAGTGAAAGTGCTTCACATGACAGGAGGGACATTGCAGATGAGGACTTTGCGGAGACCCATCCTAGGTTAGTTGAGTGATTATTTTTGCAATCCATGCTTTTCCTCCGAGACATTAAAATGATTTTTTTCCCGGAATAATTTCTTAGATCTTGATAGAACCAAGGATGAATTATTACTCTAGAATGTACACAACCCGTGATCGCAGACCTAAACGTATTTTATCCACAATGGAAGTGTATGGACGCTGAATCGAAGTTTAACTAGGAAATATTCCCCCAATTACGTTTACATCCGTTGCCATATTGTTTAATATTTGGAATTCCATTAATTCCTCGGGAACCCGTATACGTATATTTTATGGCATTGTGGCGTGAAACACTCAACTCCCGGGTTCGGTTTAGCTGCTAAATTTGCGCTCGTTACAATATCTTAACAAGAGACTAATAATTTTTATCCGTTCCCGCCATATTCTCGCGAAATCTCTTTTACGTCTTACTTCGAAAAATGCGTTCGCTGAGACTGTGCCAACGTCCCGTATTTTATCATTTAAATCACTCCTTAAAAATATTCAAAAATTCATGCTTGATTTCGGTTCTTGTTCCGGTTCTTTTATACCTTAGTACCTCAAATAATTTTTGAGGTATAAAGGTATAAAAGATGCTATCGAGCGATAAATGAACGCTATCCACACAAGTAGATGTTTTATTTTGCATCATTAATTTGAAAACCTATACAATAAATACTATCTGGGTAAACATTCATATGATTAGTATCATTTACAAAATTGGGACACAAAGTATTTTTTTTTTTGTTTCCCATAGGGATTATGTGGTAAACATTATCTGGAAATACTTTCTATAGCCTCCTACTCAGTTTCCTTTAGTCACATTAAAATGACTCCATGTATTTTGATTATATACCACGTAGGATTTCAAACACCACAACACTTTCACTGGTGTGACCGCTGGCATCTTCGGGTCGATGTGTTTTCCCTTTCGTTTCTTACGTAATTACTCTGGTACCTTCTTCAAAATACCTTCTTCTTGGTGTTGGTCATGGCCACAGATGTTAATTATCCATCATGTAACGACTACGAATGATTCGGGTTCCCTGCTGCATCTAGCCGAGTATTCTTTGTGACTTCGGAAAATTATTACCTCATTCATAGTTAATTAGGTTCTGTCACTTAACCGCCCCTTCTACCTTCGTAAGTTGTTCTCGTACTTGGTGCAGCACNCCCGGGTTCGGTTTAGCTGCTAAATTTGCGCTCGTTACAATATCTTAACAAGAGACTAATAATTTTTATCCGTTCCCGCCATATTCTCGCGAAATCTCTTTTACGTCTTACTTCGAAAAATGCGTTCGCTGAGACTGTGCCAACGTCCCGTATTTTATCATTTAAATCACTCCTTAAAAATATTCAAAAATTCATGCTTGATTTCGGTTCTTGTTCCGGTTCTTTTATACCTTAGTACCTCAAATAATTTTTGAGGTATAAAGGTATAAAAGATGCTATCGAGCGATAAATGAACGCTATCCACACAAGTAGATGTTTTATTTTGCATCATTAATTTGAAAACCTATACAATAAATACTATCTGGGTAAACATTCATATGATTAGTATCATTTACAAAATTGGGACACAAAGTATTTTTTTTTTTGTTTCCCATAGGGATTATGTGGTAAACATTATCTGGAAATACTTTCTATAGCCTCCTACTCAGTTTCCTTTAGTCACATTAAAATGACTCCATGTATTTTGATTATATACCACGTAGGATTTCAAACACCACAACACTTTCACTGGTGTGACCGCTGGCATCTTCGGGTCGATGTGTTTTCCCTTTCGTTTCTTACGTAATTACTCTGGTACCTTCTTCAAAATACTCTAATTTATTTTTCGAAACTGAACCCTCTGTTTATTTTCAAGTAGATGTTTCCTTTAACAGATAAGGATAGTCTTCATGGGTAGTTAGGAAATTTCTCAAGGCCAATTCATATTCTATTTAGTTAATGGTCGATATTTCCGTAAAAATGGGGTTAAATTGGTAGCAGATGCTGCAAAATTCTTTCGTAGTAGTCACCTATTTAACGAAAAGCGAGGTTATTTCCCTTGGTGTTGGTCATGGCCACAGATGTTAATTATCCATCATGTAACGACTACGAATGATTCGGGTTCCCTGCTGCATCTAGCCGAGTATTCTTTGTGACTTCGGAAAATTATTACCTCATTCATAGTTAATTAGGTTCTGTCACTTAACCGCCCCTTCTACCTTCGTAAGTTGTTCTCGTACTTGGTGCAGCACTTTGTCTAAATCTACATTTTATTAATTCACATAGATATTGTGTTTGGATAAAAAAATACTAATGTACCGTATCTTAATTGTAATATTTTTATTACTTGTAGTCCTGGGTAGACCCCCTTCTTTCACTTTATATTTCGCGACATACAATAACCACTAATTCCTTCGCGATTTATCGAACACCAATTGCCCGACATATCGAGTTACGTACTTAACCCTCTTTCCCTACCTGTGTAAATTTTGTTCGTGCATTTTATATGGTGTACCTAAAAGTAAAATGAAAGTGAAATTATTAAATCTCTAAAATGACACCATAAGCGAGATTAAAAAGCAAAAAAATTTAATCAAAATTTAATCAATTTTGAAGTAATTTTTAAGCCTAAATTTGTATTTCCATCTTTTTGTAGAGACGTAAGCGTAACATTATTGTAATTCAAGGTTGAAAGCCCCACGAAAACTATTGTCATCCCTGAGAAGGCTCGGGTTCGAGGTTAGAGTCCAATAATACTTTTCCATATAAAATCACGTCAAGTTCGAAAAGTACTGTGACGAATGCTTTCCTGAAATCCAAAAAGGTGCCGTATCCAGAGAAAGGGCTGAGTCTCATATGACCAAGATTTACGGAAGCCCTGTTGCTTTTCACTTTGGTTATGCAACGTCCATTACTTTCTTTCGTAATAATTCGTGTGCCACCGTCCAAATCCTTTTCGTTCGGAAACGCGTGATATTCGTGTCGTGTTGTCAATATTCCGGCAAACGAAAAAGGAAAGTGTACAGAGAGATGGAATTTTCTCCCAGAGAGGCTAGTTTTTTTTCAGCAGCAGTAGGAAGTGGTACATGCAATGACCTTAATATCATTACCTGTATTTTAAGGCGATCATTTCATTTTCGTTGCAAAAGTGGGCATATTTTCCACGTAGTATTTAATATCATACGTAATGATAATAGGGAAACATTTACATTTCCAAACGACGCTTTGTCGTTTACAAGAGGTTAGGTGCATCATTCTATTTACAGTGACGATTTCTGAATTTAAATTGATGCCATTAGAACCTGGTATCTGATATCTTTGGCCAACTTAACTTGAAAGGGGGCGAAGGTCAAGTAAATATAACAAAAAGTGATGGAAACAATTTGCCTAAAATATCTTATTTTCTCAATTGATAAAGGGTAATTAAAATTTACATTGTGATTTTATTGCCGTCTCACATTCAAATAGTTGTTCTTCACACACACACAGACTGCACGTTATGCTGATCAATTCCAATAAATTTTGCTCAAAGCGGGCGAATATTGTATTAAAATATTTATTGCAAATTTAAACAGCGTTGTAAAATATACATGGAACTTTCATGGATATTTCTAAAGGTGCATGAAATCCATATATGAAACGAAGTATATCTAACATGTTTCATAAAAAGTTATCACCGTTCAAAGTAGTCCATGTTCGCCATTTTTCGTTAAAATTTTGGATTTTTTATTATTTTAGGATAAATTTATAATTAAAATAATTCACTTAGCTGTAACTCTAATAAAAATGGTTTTCCAAGGAAGTTTGCAAGTTGAAAAGTTTTCAAAAGTATTCATATAAAGTTTTACTTCCATCCCATTTTGGGTCCATACATTAAACATTAAGAAATTAGTAAAGATATGATGGGTCACCATCCGCTCTGCAATGGGTATCAGAAGTTTCACTTATTTGCAAAATATGAAAATGTTTAAAGCTGTGAAGAAAGACATCAAAATCTTAAAAGGCATTTGAAATACTTTTTAAAGATACCTACCTCATTATATAGCAAAAAACATAATTGTTGTTGAAAGCATACCTAATTAATCACATCGATTGTTTATTCACAAATTTATGTTTAAGTTCCGAGCAGTATATGTTGTGCACACACCAAAGCCCCACCCTTTGCATTTACGTGTATGCACTCGCTTAAATATGTAAAAATATCTACCACTAGTTTCTTAGACATCTATGACTCTAAAATTTACAATATGATATGAATACTGCACAATATTCTTAACCTTCAGTATTTAACACTTACGGCTCTTTACAGATTCATTACTTAGATCACATTAAATCAGTAAAAAGTCAACTGATAGCTTTATAGGCACTAACTGTAAACTTTAAATTATGATTAGAAAACAGCGTAAAAATTTTAACATTCAGTAATCAACACATATGTCCATTTATCAATTTAACTAGATAATCTTTTGAGAGCATATTTTTCAATATTAGAATTATCACCCACAAGAAATATCAATCAATGAATGTTAAAAGCCAGAACACCTTTACTTTGAGAATGCTTTCATGCTCTTTTTGAATGAATAGAGATTGCTTCTGAGAGCGAGTTAACTTACGTTACTGATATGTTATATTTCCATTGAAAATTTCACATTTTTGTTATAACTGTTATCCATGCTTTAAATAATCTCACTGATTTTGGAGTTGATGGAAATTCTGAATTATTTATAGGCCAAGAAATTAAATAAATTGAACTTATTCACAGTGGTATTCTCGGATTTTAAATTGTGAGGAGCAGGATGGAGAAGGATATGTTTGTAAGCCTTTTATCCTCATTCCAAAGCAAAAGCCTCCATTGTTTCTCTCACGATATCACGATAACGAAATTTCACAGTGGGAAACTTAATATAACTGAGCAAAGTTAGTGCAATAGAAGATCAGTGGAATGTCAAAAGCAGTCATTTCCTTGAAAATATTTTATACTAATGGTAAGGATATTCATCTGAGTTCATCGATGTTTGAATTCTTCATTTTGATTCATTTTCTCTTCTCAATCCAATTAATATTTCCTTCATTAAATGCCATTATTGCACAATATCCCAATAATTGTAAATATTTATTAGAGATAAGTCATAAAACTCATAGAATTAGTTCACTGATTTATAGATATGATGCCAAGGTTTAAAACAAAATCATTCCTTCTGTTGGTCATATTAATTTGATGAAGAATCTAATTGATGGGATCTTGCATGGAGATAAATTGTCTATATTTGTCAGCTCATTGAAGTTTGCAAGATTTACATTTTCATACAGAGGAATGATTAAACATTTACTGGCTTCTGATATNTGGGCTATTAAAAATAATAACTTTTCATGATTTTTTGATTTCTTGAATGTTGTCACTATGTTTTCATTTATAAACAACATATGACATGGTTATGAACCCGTCTGCAGTGTAAAATCTATCAATGATAATGGTAAATGAATTACATATCAGGAGCTATCTGTTTCAGCTTACAAGAACAAGATCTGCTCTTCAATCTAATGAAAATGAATTTCAACCGACATTATCATGGAAATCGTGCACCATTTCCATTTTTCATTCATGCCGCCTGGTTTGATAACCTACCCACCAGCTATGATGCGTATTTCCAGTAAGTAAAACTGAAGATATATGTTTGACTTGAAGTAACATTTTATTATATCAATGGAAATCTACTCAGTTTTTAAGTTTACTATTTAGATACTTAAGTAAGTAATCAAATCAGACAAACATAATTAAACAATTATTCTCCATTTAAACCCACCAAATTTTCAATGTAAATCTATATTTATTTCAGGTTTCTGGATTATCTGGCAGCACTTCCAGATGTCTACATAATGTCAGTTTCACAAGTGATAAAATGGATCAAAAATCCAACACCAATATCCAAGCTACATCATTTATGGAAATGCTGGAAGGAACCTAAAAATTACTGCTCTAAGTCAAGAACTTGCAAGTTGATCAAGGAAGGCAGTGAAGTTATGCATTCAATGGAATCTTGTATTAAGTGCCCAGACGTGTTCCCTTGGGTGGGAAACCCATCTGGATCTAAGTCAACCAAAGAATCTGAATAAATTTTAGAAAGTTGATGTAGCCGAATTCATAAGTATATATGTAATTGCAGCTCATGTAATAAAAAGATTCGGTAAACATTGCGAAAAGGTTCACCAGCCTTTATTTTTTTTCTTTCACTTAAAATGCTTGTATTTTTCACAGTATTTAAACCACGTACGCAGTAAACCTTGCGCATTTAAGATATATTTTTAGTTTATAATTTTCTTTGAAACTGAGGAAATGGCACTGATTTAAAGGGGACTACTACCGATTTCTCTCTCCGCCATGATGGATTTGCCTCTGGTTCTATCATTTGCTCACCAGACACCCCAGCGATCGAGGAGTTGCGTCTCCTGCGATTTCAAAGAAATTTCTCGCGCGAAGGACAAACCAGGAGTACGCGTTTTCGACGAATATTCGAAATTCCCATACCCCTACAATCTTACGGGCGCGCGGAGTGAAACAGGGGTGCTAGGGTGGGACAGTACTAAGCGTACTAAGGCCGTATACTACTTGTATAGCTTCGAGGGGGGGCGTATATAACTTCGGGAACGGTTTTTCGGTTACATCGGCGTAGGTAAACACCGATTTCTAGGGAAAAATAGCGAAAAATCGGCATTTTTAGGAACGGAAGGCTGTTCTGGTTACTGTAGGACAGTGGTTCCCAAACTTATTTGGCCTACCACCCCCTTTCCAGAAAAATATTACTCAGCGCCCCCCTGGAAATTAATTTTTTTTCTACCTTTTTTTTGTTTCTACCTTTTTCGTAAAATATAGTAAAGAAAAGCGTAAATTAGAAACATTGAAGTTTGAAATTATGAACGCACGCGCGTTTACGCGCGTAAAAACGCTTCCACGCTGCAGTTTTAAATCAATTTAACGGTGAAATTAGGTTTTACATTTACGTTTTAAATTCTTAAGCTTAATTTAAATGGTAAAAGAACGTTTCTGCGGTTGGCCTCTTAATGCTGAATTAAGTTATGTTTTCAGAAGTCATTTCATGACTTTTTCTGTGAGGCCCTCGCGAAGTCACAAAATCTCTCATGTGATCGTAATTCGTAACATAATTGTAATCGAAATCCGAGAGGCCCTGTTAGCGCGGGTCCCGGTGCCGTCGCACCACTTGCCACCCCCAAAGTGGCACCACATGAACAGTAGCAGTGCGCGATTGCACATACCTCAATGCAAGTGAGGGAGTATGCGGGAACTGAGTCAACGTCCAGTACGTTGTTCAAAGAAAAATTAAGCGTTATGAGCGGAATACATAAACCAATTTTTCTAAATCTTCTCTTCTTTCTTTTATGCTTTCACCGCCCCCTTACAGTTATTCATCGCCCTCCAAATGCACCTGTGGCCATCACCGCCCCCCTGGATCGCTGCAGTGCCCACTTTGGGAAGCACTGGCCTAGAGCATCACGCGTTCACCCTTGGTAAAGGCATTTAAAAAAATAATACTATCAGTATATGAAATGAAATAGCGACATCAAATAAAGCAACAGTATAAGATGTCTAAGAAATTAGTATGTCAGCTTTACAGTTACCACGATTCTTGGAAGTAAGGAATGCTCTTCTTTCAATCTTAAGATCCATCTTTGAGATCAAGAGAGAAGTCAATTGTTTTATTTATCGAATTAAAACATTGGGCTCAGTCATCAAAGAAACGTTAATAGTTGTAACATGCTCAGAAGAATATTTTGTTTACGAATATTTTGTATTCTCTGAATCCTCTTGGCAATAGATAAAAATAATGGATAAATCCTAGGAAATAATCAAATGAACGTGTTGCATATTCAAAGCAAAAGGAGGATGAATCTTTTACTTTCTTTTAATTTGATTAGGCATAGTTTTTTGCCAAAAATCTTGTTAGGATGTTCATCCTGAGACTCCCGTATCCACAGCCCATATTCATATCCGGTCTCATGAATGCTTTGCATACAGAGATACGTAGGAATACTGATTTCCAAATTTTCCTGACATTAAGCACATCTAGGCCTTGCCTTCTCCACTTCCCAATGGGCTGAACCCCCCCCCTTCTGACACTGTTGTCAGTTGTGCACTGTTAACTCCTCAGCACAGTAATAACCTAGATCTCCCACTTTGTTACACCGAAAGGTGTTGTGTTAATTTTGGCCAGCACTGTACTTGTGAGATTATTTCTGAAAAGTTTCAAATTGGACCAGCCATCCAAAGATCCAGCAATTAAAAGTTACGTATATAATCATAGAAATGATGTTCAGTTTGGCTCCTGCAATTTATTAAATTAGGATACAATCTACCACAATGCCTGCAAAACCTTGTCTGTGGAAAAATTTACATCCTTTCTTTATGAGTTTTCTCAATGCAATTCCTTGCTGCCTACAATGTCTTACATTATAACTGTCAGTTACATACATAGATTACTTATATATACATATAAGTCATATTCCATTGTGTTCATGTACTGAACAGTATGCAGGAATAACAGGTCAAGAGTATACACAATTTAATTATTCCAAATTACTTTGTTTTTTTTCTCTGGCTTAAACCAATGAAAGTTGAGCTTTTTTTAGATATGTTAGGCCATTCCCTGGAAATAAAGTGAAGGTGTCCTCCCCCATCTGGGCCTTGAGGGCTGCATCTTTGAAGAAAGACGAGTGGAATGTTGATCCTTGGAGGACACAGTGGTTTCAGTTGCCAATGTGATTCTCGAATTGCTTTAGTAAAAGGTCCAGCTTGGAAATGGTTTGATTTCTTTGAATTATTTGTCCAAATTAATTTAAACGTTTTCTATCATTTATTAATTAAGCCTGAGTTATCTTTCTGAGATACATAATGCTACTCTTTGACCATGAAATGAAGGTTAAGATTTTAGTCATCCTCCTATGCACAGACTCCAGACATCCTTAAGATAATACCACAGGAGTATTTGGCCATGGAGGATGCTGTGTCAACAGCTCTGTTTTAAGGGTGAGTCCAGGAATTCTTTGCAGACATTGTCAAAGAGACAGGTGTAGTTCTCTTCTCAATCTTCTATTTTATAATTATAGACTTTTTATCTATGTCAACAATTTTCTCATGAATGATCTGATATCCTATAATAAGTTTGTGTATATGCTGTTAGCATTTCATAATTGTCATTAGCTTTTTGCAAATTCTAACATTCTACATGTCTGTTTTTGTGCATGCTGAGTCCAGATTAGTGCTCTCCAAGGCAGTTGTGCAATCTGAAGTCATCAAACAACTATCTGATCACAATGGCTATCAATGTACTCAGGACAGAAGCTGACATTGAGGAGATGACTGAAAGAATGGTATGTTTCCTTCTTTTCAATCTATGACTGCCATGAAAGGATTTTCTCTTAAAATATTTTATGATGCTTTTAAATTCCTTTGTCCAAGGATTCATTTTATCTCTCAGTAAGACTATGAGTAAATTATTTATCTCCATTTCTTCGTCTACAGCACACTGGAAGAAAAACCTGATTGCCTAACATGTGAGGAGACTGCACCTGGAATGAAAAAATTCTGAAGAAGAGCACAATAAGGGAGCCTCCCCTTGAACTCTGTTAAGAAGCATAGTGATGAGTTCTATGTGTGAAGGCTTGTGACTGTGTTCTGAAGACCAATATCTGCTGAAGATAGCTAGGAAGAAAATTCTACACAACAGACTTTTACTTTTCCAATTCTACACAACAGCTGAAGGACTTTTGTGTCTTCTTTTTCTTAACTTCACTAAATTGTTGTACTATATTTTGCTGGGATGTAAAGATATTGTAACATACATTTAACATGGATTCAGGCTGTGTGATGGAGCTCTGTAATTTATTTTTCCATGAATTTTTTTTTTTTTCAGAATTTTCAATCAAAATTTTTTTTGGATCATTCATTCACCCTTCATTAATATGAGCAATTTTCAGCTGAAGCTCACTCATTATATATTTGTGTACATGGGAAGAAGTTTTACATTATAAATTAAATGAGATCTTCGAATGCTGTATGATATGAACTTTACATTAATTTATTTATTTTCTATATTGTGAGCAAGTAACTATGTAAAAAGTAATAGAAGTGTGGCTTCAATTGTTTACTATGCTTCTGGCTTATTTTATCATTCTTGTAAAGTTATAAACTGTGATTCATTTTATGATTTCACTACTTTCATAAGTGTCAGAATTTTGTTATCCTTTGTAAGTATACTTTTACAGCAATAATGCATAAAAATTTCTAGTTGGTGCATTGTAATGTTAAATGTATCATGATTCATCGCTACAGTTAAAGAAACTGTGCAAAGGCAATTATGGTCAAATGTAAATTTTTTGTATAATATCTCTAACAGCTGTACATAGAGATTTAAGTTGTCTTTATAAGGAGTTTCCCTATCAGGTTAATGTAAATGTCATGCAGAATGTTAATTCCCTTCAAAGTCACAGAAAATGTTAGAAGAAAGCTTACTGTTGTAAGCAAATGGTGAAACCTAAAGCTTACTGTTGTAAGCAAATGGTGAAACCTTGAAGTAATTGTTTGTTTTGATGGCATTCCCATTATGTAATTACTCAATGACATTGATCTTGTTGTACAATGAAATATGCTTTTCTATAGGTACTTTACTTATGCTAAGCTATCCCTTACTTATGGTCAGTAATGTTCTCGGGATAACTATACATGTCTGCTAGCATAGATTGATGGCTTTTTCAATATTCTATTCAGTTTGTATTTGATGTCTACTTTGCTGTTTTTTTGTGATTGTGATTAATCTAAAAACTAATATTTAATACTTAATGAAAATATTGTTACAAGTAGGGCTCCTGGACTGCCAATTAGGTAGCTCTTTCCCCTCAGTAAACTGGTCCAGTGTTCAATTCCCTGTGGAGGCCAATTTTCTTCGATATGATCTTAGCTGTAGAGATGAAACTCTTTTTAAAACACCACTACTACTATTACTTTCAGTAATCATATATCACGCCTTTAAGGAAATACAAAGCGTACTTTCAAGTAATGTGAGATTCGTTATATACATATTGATTTGACAATTTGCATATATAAGCGTTACAATGTAGCATATTCATAAATCGAGCTATTTTGAGAGAAATCACCAAACCAAATCGCAAAAGAGGAAGCCTGCCTGCACATATAGTGGATAGGCTTGATGATTTGGGAGGAAGGCAAGAAATATGTTTGTAGTAATTATACAATATTTATGTTGTGTACTTCATAGCAAAAAGATATCCTACCTCTTTAAGGTTGCACAGTTACGAAACTTGCGGTTTTTCACATATCCTCCTCTCGAACTGGCTGTGGCTTGTTAGTGGTGCTATTTTAAGACACATTACTATCCTATTTAGAAAGTTGCAAAGTTAGATTCTTGAATATTGTGCCGAGGAAAACTGTTTAAGTAATCGCACTAAACCGATTGAACTCTGCAGAGGCGAACCTACAAGTTTCATGCATATGCATATAAAGCTTGTAGGTTCGCCTTGAACCATTATTTGATGTAATCATTTTCACGATAAATAAATAGATGGTAAATATTGCGAAGATGTCCGCCTACCTTTATTTTTTTTCACCCACAATATTTACCCAAAACAATTTAAATTACCATGAGTCTGTTTAAATTCAACTTCGACGACATTATTTACACTAACACGCAGTCAAAACAGGCGAAAGCACCAAACATCACGTCAATGTGCATGAGATCAGTAGGCAACACGTGATACATGCGAGTAAATCAATTTCCGACCACTGAAGCGGGAAATACAAAGTTAGAATTCAGAGAAATTAGTGTGTTTAAATTGAAATTGGCGACTTCAAAGTGTGATTACTAATGGAACAGCTTTAAAAAATTGTAGATTCATTATTGATGAGTTATAACCACTCTCTACTGTGGTTCCTATTTCATCAGAGAAATATCAGGATTTTGTCGATTTTCTGTGGATTTTTGGTAAAATATGTTGAAATAAATTCTTTGATATTTTCTTAAGGCAGATTTTTACTGATTAATATTTTAGGCAATAAATAACGTCAAGCAACTTATTATTATTATTACAATATTTCCGCTGCGGTTTGACTGTGCATCAGGTGGCAGCGTTATACTTATATATATGCCATATGGCACCATACAGTACATCAATCTGTTAATGCATAGTTATCTGAAATTCGAACGATTATCACTCAATCCAAGTGAAATTGACATTGATATGTCACTCTTTTGTTAATCATTTTGACTATATCATTTTCCAAAATAAAATATATTCATTATTTAATTAATGATATTTACGCACATTGCGGGAAATACACCGTTATAACTTAACGAGGATTTACTGAACATAAATCAGACTTGAATTAAAGCTGTTGCGACCTGTCGATAGAAACCGATGTAATTTGTAACGCACATAAATAATTAGTATTTAGACAACAAAATTGAGTGTTATCCTCTTTCAACAAGTG
This sequence comes from Ladona fulva, assembly GCA_000376725.2. NCBI lineage: Eukaryota > Metazoa > Arthropoda > Insecta > Odonata > Libellulidae > Ladona > Ladona fulva. The sequence continues at coordinate 44,114 of KZ308778.1, forward strand.
TAAAAAGTAAGCAAATTATTGTGAAGTTAAAAGAAGAAATACGTTTCTAATTCATCGACTTGACTGCGATACGTAAAGTTTTGAGTTTTTAATATTTAAAAATATATTTACCAGCGAGAATTCATAGTATGTCAAGACTGAACGAAAATTTGTTGAAATCGCTGATTAACGATCTCCGGGAAGCAGATACAGTGACCAAAGAAATACTTTCTTGGACCGGAGAAGTTAATTCACCGTCATGGAAATTTCCTAATCGTCTGAGTGACACCATTGACTCCGCGAAACTTATTACGGATTATGAAGGATCATGTAAAGATAAATATTTATTTACCCTAGAAATAATTGTAGATAGGTAAGACAGAATTTTCCATTACAATTTCCATATCCGTTAGTTGTCAAAATATTGTGAACAGGTTAAACTTCTGTTGATTCATCTTCTCTTAAGGCTAAACTTCTTTCTGAGAGTGTTTTTGGCATACTTAGAATTTTTGCCAGGGGATAATGCGACACCTCAAGTGTCTCCGAATGCGAACTTTCCTCCTTTTCGGAGCTTGGGTGATTTGATCAACGACATATGGAGAAAAACTAAATCCATATATTTCTTCTTCTTAGAGGAAAAAGTATGGAAAAAATGTTACGAGCATCTCAACTAAGCAAGAATGTTGCGTTTCGCATTAACGAGCTTGTCATATTATAGGAAAAGAAAGTAGAAGATGCTGCGAGAAAACATTACTACGGTAAGGCTGAGCGAGAGAAAACAGACATATTGGATGCAATTTCTCAAACATCAAATCACTCGCTTGATCACTGCGAAAATTGTAACATAAGCATGAATATCTTGAAAACAGTGATGAGTAGTTTAGAGAATATGTTTGATAAAATAAATCAAGCTGAAAACCCTGCACCAATTGAAACGCTTAAACAGTCCGAAGTAAAGAAATTCAGGTAAGTATTTGAATTAAATTGATAAACAGTGAACTCACGTCCAAACGTTTTTCCCCATCTTTCATCGAAATCCTGAGGAATCAGCGGCACGAAGCTATGAATACATTCCCTCATTTTACATTTTCACCCATCTAGTCTCCTTACTCAAGTTCTACGAAGATTGATTCTTGAAGTTTTATTGATACACCTTCCATTTGATGCTGCTGTAAACAACATGGTTGTGTAGATATGTTAATTTAAAACTAAAACCGATATTATTTAATATAAAAGCCACTTGAACATTCCATTGCTCTCTGAAGATTATTTTCTATACCTTGAAGATTTTGAACATTTTTTCAATCTTATGAATTTAAAAACAAACAGGCAATCTTCTTAAAAGCGATAGATTTTGTATCGTTTACCTGAAAATCAAATTGTACAATTTATAAATAATACGAGTTTAAGCTGCTTGCATTCTGCAAGCACTCAAGTCAAGACCAAAAAGGGATTAATCGACATTAGGAAAGTAAACATGTTACCATCTCACTCCAAAAGATTTTCATTTTATATTTAAAATGCAATATAAAAAATAGCCTTAATATTGGGGGCCTTAGTTTGTACCTTCACATTTACCATCAAATGTCCTTAGTTGGACCATGGTCACCGTGATTCAGAAAGCATGGCAACCTAAAATGGAGCTTCATTCAACGTTAACTGCAGAGAAGCAATGTTTATCCTTTCAATCAGTAAGAATGGACAATAACAATTTTGCTTGCACGTTTCTGAGTTCCTGTGCT
>KZ308778.1:45916-180653 GCA_000376725.2 Ladona fulva
TTAATAGAAAATTCACCACTTTAGCAATTTACATCAGTATGTAAAGCTTACTAAGGCCACACTGGTCACATATAAAGTACATCAATGAGATAACAACAAAAAATAGAGCTTCTGGAATGAAACATGGCAGTCCGTTTACAAAAAAATCTTGAATCGTAAATGTTATTGCTAAGATTCTGCTTCTGAATTCTCCACCATTGCATTTGTGCCTCCCAAACTACTAGACATGACAACCAAAAAGTTGAAAGACATAAGAACAGGGTATTTCAGTTTGCTGTCCAGCTGCAACACTTTTGCCTACAAAAAAAGAGAATAATTTTACCACTACATAACTAATTTCAGCTCAAAATTCAATGAAATACGCACTTTTAAAAATAACAACATTTTCCTTTCCCTTTGAAATCTTGTTTCAACACTGATGTTAGCAATGGTAAAATTAAAAAGCTTGAACATAAAATATAATTTCATAAATACATACCTGCGATATACTAATAGCATTCAGAGTTCTTTCTAATAGTATTTTTAAAGGAAGAATGGAAAGTGAATTCCTAAGTTCCTTTTAGAAATACCTAAATTAAATACATGAAAAACTTCTAGTTCAATGTCACTGATGAAATTGATCCAAAAATCAACAAACACATACGAATAGATACCTCTTTTGGAAAAGTTCTTTGGCATAACATTTATTAGCCACAAGACGATTTTCAAAAGGTTCCCAGATCCATAGTTAAATACATAAAATCACTCCAAAATAACTACTACAGTAAAACCTCCTTAACATGCATTCACAGGGTATTTTGCACATATTGCAGGGTATTTATGTAGATGTAGGTCGACTTTTAAATACAAAATTTTGATGAAAAAAATCTGGGGTTGAACTACACATGAGTGAAACACAAGGGTCATCCAGAAAGTTCTCCCTGTTTTGAAATAAAAACTTCACAAATCATCTTTAAATTATGTTTTTTGTGTAACCCATATAGTTACTCAAAAAATTATATTATTTTAACGAATAATATTTACATACATTTTAATTGAAAATAATTTCCATTTCCTATACATACCTCTGTGGTCTAAAATGACCATAAAAATGAGTAAATGAATAGTCCTTTTAATAGACAGCATAAAATTTTATTAATGTTTCTAATGGATCTTCAGGATGAAATATATTTGATTATACTAGGGCAAAAAATCAAGAGATTGAATCTGGTCAATTTCATAGTAAGCATGCAAAAACATTGTATAATGTCTAATATATATGTCTTATACAAAACAATTGTTAACTTGTTAACAATAATTTTGTATAAGTCAAACACAGTCCACACATTATAATTAAAATTAATCCACAAGAAGTAGCTTTGCAGCATTTATTGTATTTTCTGGTAAATAACATGCACCTACTAGATAACACGCATTTTTTAAAATCTCTTCTATGATAAATGCATTGATAACGCGCATTTCAAAATTGTTATTATGTTGAATGTTTTTTCACTACTGTAATATCTATGATAATTACTCTTGTATCTTGAATGTAATTATTTGATTACGTTAACATTTACAATGTTGGTTGAAATAAAATTGCCCTAGTACGAGAGTATATACTCTGTGACTTCCACGATATATGACGTGTGCTGTTTAGTCATTTGTTTAAGAGTTCAATATTCAAGATATTCAATGAAACGAGATTTTCCATTGTATATCATGCAATATTATTTTTATCATTTTTCTATATTTTTTGCATAGATAACACGTGGGTTATCTACCAGAAAATACAGTAATATTTATAAAATAACTAGGGTCACTCATACATGAGATACTTAAAAAAATGGAAATTTTAAGTAAAAATTCTGGGGATTTGACCTATACATGAGTATATATGGTAACTCTTTCCCAGGTTACAGATATTATAACAAAAATCAACAGCTCGTTGAAGCAGAATAATGATACATCCCCCAACCTTGAAAAATCTGCATAATTATTACCTTTAAATCCCATTTACTTAATTATCAACTGTGTCTTCAAATAATAGCAGGGTATCATTAACTCAACTTTCATCTTCATTATATATGATATCATAAATAACACTAGTGATTAAACAGTTGCGGCTTACAAGCAAGGCACAGTAGGAAAATAAAAGAAAAAAGATAAATGAAAATACTTTACATGATTTCAAAAGATGTACAATGATTTACTAATTAATAGTTAAGATATGAAGAAATAAAGAAGAGTTACATTGGCAAGCTTCATATTTATATAAACTTGCAATGTGGTTCCACAAATTTCAGCATAAACATATTAATCACTAGTTACATATGAATAGGTTTAGTTAATCCTAAATTCATCAGCAGATACTTCTTTTCTCACTTTATGAGTATAAATAAACGATTATCCTATCACATCTTCCTCGTGAGCACTTCCTCTCTTGATCCCTTCTTTCCACGTTTCTTTGTTTAATACTCAATAATTAAACCTAAATTAACAGGTTTAGGTAACTCAATATTTGATTGTTTCAAGTGAAATCTGGTGGAAAAATCACACTAGAAAATTCACAACAAATAAGGATATACTGTCTAAAATACCTGTAGGCCAGTACTTGTACCATTATGTACTTACCCCTGTAAGGATAAGGAGATACTGTCTACAACAAATGTAGGAAGTATATCCTTATTAACTAGTCAGGCCCCAAACACTATACTATATTATATAAACTGCCTTGCTTTTCTACTAGCATGGTAATAAATTGATGATGATGGCTAGTTTAGAAGATAACATACATTGTTTACTGAGCCCTGGAGAGCTCCAATACGAATTTTTAGTTTTCTTATCCTCTGAATTTGAAATTTTAACCACGACTATTCTATTTGCTAAGATAGATGAACCAGTAAACTATGAATTAAAAGGAACTGTGCACTCCTTAAATGGCAGATAGATATTACCTCTTCTCCTTGGGTGAGCGAAAATGTTAAAACTTCAGTTTTCTGGGAACAAGTCACTTGCAACTGGCCATCTAAAGAGACTACAGTCACTCTGCAATGAAAATTTTCAAATGAAACGGTAACAGTGTAAAAAATTTGATTTAATAGTTTAATAGTCTAATAATTTATAAAATTCACCCAGATCATAATATCTTTAAAAATAACCGCAAAAGTTCTCATAAAATACCTTGAATGTTAAATCGGAAATTACATGCTGAACTTTTATATAATTCATTTATATACTTCTTTAAGAGAAAAAATAATTAGTTTGGCAACAACACAACTTGGTGAGTAAATACACCAGAAAAACAAGCAAGATGATGTGATAAAAAAATCTCACAGATGAAACAAAATTTACTGTTATTGATGTATTAATAATTAGGAAATCTACCATCAAATAAATTTCCAAGGGGAAAAACTGTTCCAACATTGGTTATTTACACATTCTTTTTCCAAAGAAAATTTGTGATATGCGCTGTTAAAGATTTATTTTGTGACCAAAGAGTTCTACAGCCAGAGTAACTTGAATTCACATACCTTAAAAGAAGATTCCGAATAGATTGGTGACTTAACAGAGCTGCACAATCTCCTCGATGATTCCTCTTTATTTTTAATTTCCTGTTAGTGAGATTCATTATGACATCAAGTCCAAAGTTGAATCCTGTCCACCGCCAACAGTGATGTCCTTCATTAGCTATNTTATATATATGCCATATGGCACCATACAGTACATCAATCTGTTAATGCATAGTTATCTGAAATGCATCTTATCTGAAATTCGAACGATTATCACTCAATCCAAGTGAAATTGACATTGATATGTCATTATTTTGTTAATCATTTTGACTATATCATTTTCCAAAATAAAATATATTCATTATTTAATTAATGATATTTACGCACATTGCGGGAAATACACCGTTATAACTTAACGAGGATTTACTGAACATAAATCAGACTTGAATTAAAGCTGTTGCGACCTGTCGATAGAAACCGATGTAATTTGTAACGCACATAAATAATTAGTATTTAGACAACAAAATTGAGTGTTATCCTCTTTCGACAAGTATAAAAAGTAAGCAAATTATTGTGAAGTTAAAAGAAGAAATACGTTTCTAATTCATCGACTTGACTGCGATACGTAAAGTTTTGAGTTTTTAATATTTAAAAATATATTTACCAGCGAGAATTCATAGTATGTCAAGACTGAACGAAAATTTGTTGAAATCGCTGATTAACGATCTCCGGGAAGCAGATACAGTGACCAAAGAAATACTTTCTTGGACCGGAGAAGTTAATTCACCGTCATGGAAATTTCCTAATCGTCTGAGTGACACCATTGACTCCGCGAAACTTATTACGGATTATGAAGGATCATGTAAAGATAAATATTTATTTACCCTAGAAATAATTGTAGATAGGTAAGACAGAATTTTCCATTACAATTTCCATATCCGTTAGTTGTCAAAATATTGTGAACAGGTTAAACTTCTGTTGATTCATCTTCTCTTAAGGCTAAACTTCTTTCTGAGAGTGTTTTTGGCATACTTAGAATTTTTGCAAGGGGATAATGCGACACCTCAAGTGTCTCCGAATGCGAACTTTCCTCCTTTTCGGAGCTTGGGTGATTTGATCAACGACATATGGAGAAAAACTAAATCCATATATTTCTTCTTCTTAGAGGAAAAAGTATGGAAAAAATGTTACGAGCATCTCAACTAAGCAAGAATGTTGCGTTTCGCATTAACGAGCTTGTCATATTATAGGAAAAGAAAGTAGAAGATGCTGCGAGAAAACATTACTACGGTAAGGCTGAGCGAGAGAAAACAGACATATTGGATGCAATTTCTCAAACATCAAATCACTCGCTTGATCACTGCGAAAATTGTAACATAAGCATGAATATCTTGAAAACAGTGATGAGTAGTTTAGAGAATATGTTTGATAAAATAAATCAAGCTGAAAACCCTGCACCAATTGAAACGCTTAAACAGTCCGAAGTAAAGAAATTCAGGTAAGTATTTGAATTAAATTGATAAACAGTGAACTCACGTCCAAACGTTTTTCCCCATCTTTCATCGAAATCCTGAGGAATCAGCGGCACGAAGCTATGAATACATTCCCTCATTTTACATTTTCACCCATCTAGTCTCCTTACTCAAGTTCTACGAAGATTGATTCTTGAAGTTTTATTGATACACCTTCCATTTGATGCTGCTGTAAACAACATGGTTGTGTAGATATGTTAATTTAAAACTAAAACCGATATTATTTAATATAAAAGCCACTTGAACATTCCATTGCTCTCTGAAGATTATTTTCTATACCTTGAAGATTTTGAACATTTTTTCAATCTTATGAATTTAAAAACAAACAGGCAATCTTCTTAAAAGCGATAGATTTTGTATCGTTTACCTGAAAATCAAATTGTACAATTTATAAATAATACGAGTTTAAGCTGCTTGCATTCTGCAAGCACTCAAGTCAAGACCAAAAAGGGATTAATCGACATTAGGAAAGTAAACATGTTACCATCTCACTCCAAAAGATTTTCATTTTATATTTAAAATGCAATATAAAAAATAGCCTTAATATTGGGGGCCTTAGTTTGTACCTTCACATTTACCATCAAATGTCCTTAGTTGGACCATGGTCACCGTGATTCAGAAAGCATGGCAACCTAAAATGGAGCTTCATTCAACGTTAACTGCAGAGAAGCAATGTTTATCCTTTCAATCAGTAAGAATGGACAATAAAAATTTTGCTTGCACGTTTCTGAGTTCCTGTGCTCATGCACTGGCACATGAGCACAGATAAATACAGTACATTTCATCAATTGTTTGCCAAGGTATCACTGTATTTGGATAATCTTTAAAAAATTGTATAAAGTGAGGTCATCATAGAAAAGAGTGTTGAAAATAGATGGTTGACTGATATTGAATACTCTGTACAGATGATACTGGGTAATAATATGTCATTATCTAAAATTTCACAGGAAAACACTTAAGCTGTCTGTTTTAAACATTATTTTGATTCCTGATAGTAAAACTGTGATAAGAGAAGTAGAATGCACAATTGTTAACTTCTTACTTCAAGAATAATGTAATAGTGAAGCTTTTCTGTAGAGTTTCATACCATAGGAAATATCTTCTATAGCCTTCATTGGTATTCTATCTTTTCTCTATTGATATTGTTATGTCACTTCATTATGTCACTTTCATTCTTTCTGAGATCACCTATTTGCAGAAAGAGCTCCCAACCCATGATTATCTTAAACTTTATTTTTCATCATCACTTCTTTGATCATCTCTTTTCAGAAAATGACCTTAACAGTTGCCTTATCTCCATTGTATCATTCCTTCTACTGGTTTTAATACTCTTCTTGGAGTAACAACTTCTCAACATCTTTTCTCTACATAATTTCTCATATTCTTCTTCACTCATCTCAAAGATTGCTGGGATTGTAAATACTACCCATTTTTCATCATATTCTTGTCTCTGTCCCTAGAGCCAGCCATCTACCAAAGGAGGCCTGGATGCAAATTTTCATTGGGTCCCCTTCTCTACTTCCAGCATCCGTATGATAAGTAACAGTTAATTAATGAAGGTAGATTTTTCATACAATTATAGCTATCCAACATGTCACACCTTCCCAGATTGACTTCATTAATAAGTAGAAGATGGTCTGCGGCAGATTAACATTTCTTTGAAATATACTGTTTGCCCTGCAAAAGAAGGAGTTTGTCTTACAAAAAACTGCCCCCCTCAACCAGGGGGCCTGGATGCTGAGTATCCCCAGAACACCACTTTTGGCCAGCCCTGTCTGTCCTATACAAAGCAATGATTCAAACTATATATTGACTTTTCTGTAAGGTTACTATCCAACTTGCTTTCCCTTGTGATCCCTCCTTATTAATGGCCACTATGAATTAGGGTATTTTTATTCATAGAATTGTGTAGTATCGTCTTCTCTTATAAGCATAATGTGTAGGTAAGTTTTCAATCAATGCTAGAATAAATGGAGTATATTCCTGTAATCCTGGAACATTTTGATATTACAATAGAACTGTATTTTCAATACAAGTCAGGAGAAAGATCTTGTTAAAAATTGATGAGTTGATGGAAATTATGTTGAAAATTAAAAAAAAATATTCTCATATAGTCTCCTATCAGGAAAAACATTTTCTTTACCCAATGACATAACTAATTTACTTGTACTTTCAAATAAAACTGTCAAAAATTTGTTGTGAATTTTTCTTAGAAATAGTAAACACAAATGCATCTGTGTTTACTATGGTTTATGTATATTTAAATATATACATTTATTATAATATATGAGGTCAGTTGGAAGAGAGGCCCTCTCAGGCCTAACCTTGCCATTAAAGGGTATAATAATAATAACATTCAGTTGTTTTCATGGCAAGAGTAAATGTGAAAAAATTATGCTTAACTTTGGGTTAATCTCACATATTCATTTATATAGTGTTGTATCTAAAGTGTAAGTTAATACTAAACATATTTAATGCACACAGATAATGAAAAAACTTCCTTAAAAAAATGAGCCATTACTTTGCAAAATATTTTTCATAGGATACGTAAGAAAATTATGTTAAATAATCCCTAAAACTAAAATTTTTCATTCTTGAGATCTACCCAAGATGGAGTAAACAATTGAGAATTTTGAAATTCTTTGAAGACCTGGAAAGATTTTATTATAATTTCCAGAGGAATGAAATTATTACTTACAGGGAAGGTACAGGACCAGATTTATACAAAAGAACACAATGGGCAGCAATCTCTAAATTAGCAGAGGCAATGACTGCTGATATATTAACTATACAGGATGAAGTTGAAAAGCATCTTTCAGATCTTGCTTTTCAAAAGCAAGCAAATAAAGACCAAGAAATGGAAGTTGTTAAGCTTCAAAAAGAAAATAAAAAATTGCTCAAGAACCTCAAAGGTAAAATCTCTACTGTACATCGTATGAAAATCTAACTGAATACTATTAGTAGTACCTAATGTAAAACAGCAGGAAAAAGTACTTGTTAACCACAATTGCCCTACAAATTAAATTTCATTTGATTTTAATACAGTAGAACATGAGAAATGATTCAGACTTTGGAGCAAAGCTCCATCATTAGGTGAGCAGATAACTTTTGATGGAGTAGTCTCATGTTCTATTATGGTATTATTAAACAAAAAGTTAATATACTCACAAAGTATGTTTCTTCTTACTGACAACGCATGCCTGGCACTGAATGTTTTAATTGCTAATCTTTAAATGTAAACTAGATAGGTCAATACATGTGAAGTTAGTATATACATGGTCAGAAAGCTTTATTAATAAAAAGAGGGGGATAGGATGAAAAATTTTACTAACTTTTCGTTATTTTACCATTCTTTAGTCATGTCCTATGAAAAGATAAAAGCAGAAAATATGGAATTAAACAGAAGATTGGCAGCTTTCAGACAAGATTTGGTGACTGTTCAAGAGGAACTAGATATGAAAACTTGTGAAGTCTGTATTTTCAAAAACAAATACAAGTGAGTGAGTATTTTACAGATGAGAAAATAACAAATCTCCTTATAGTCTTAGGTCTTTTTAGTGGTAGAGCTTGTTGTTGAAAATATCTTTAACACTGATACTAGCATTAGATGTTATGCATGTTCTGTCATAATTATCTTCTTGATTAAATAATCCAAAACTTTTTGTATGAGTTTTATTAATGTTAAATACAGATCAAGATGTATGATTTCAATTATGCATGAATTAGAGTTTTCATTATTGATGAGAATTTGAGAAATACTTGCTTCAACATCTTTTAGCTGCCAAGGAATGCTAAAAATTTACACCATTGCTTTCAAACATGGTTTTTGACAAAGAATATACCCTAGAAATAATTTTACCTTCACTCTTTTAACTCTCAAAAACCTATCAAAATATAGATGTTGTTCATTACTATTGATTCATAAAATATACATGCAATTTTTAGTTAAAAGTCCATCTCACATCTTCCAAATTCACTTAAATATATCAAAACTGGAGCCAGTTTGTTTTGAACTATAACATTACAGTTAAGGGTATCACTGCAAGTTTTTGCTGTCTGGCCACACTTATTAAATCCATCAATATGCTTTCATCCTTCACCAAAGGACAGAGTTAAAATCACGAAAACAAGCCCAAACAGAAACCCAGTCTGTCAGAGCTCATATAGAAGGGCTTGAAGAACAGCTCATAACTGTTCAAAGGAATACTGATCAACTGATTGAGGAATGGGACAGAGAGAGGAGGCAAATCATTGCTGAGCTAGAAGACATACAAAGGAAACTTAATATAATTAAGGTATTATAATGTAGACAAGTTATACTTATGAATAAATGTAAGTCTCTAACAATGTTTAAAACATAAGTTTTATATATATCAGCAATATATATCACCTATATCAGCAATTCCTTCTGAATGCTTATAAGGGTTGTGTTCCACAAAAATACTACCTACTGCATCTCATGAATTTGATATAAAACATGTGACCAAGAGTGTTTCTATATTATTATTGATATCCTCAACATGCTTATTATTAGTTAATTGCTAACAAAACCAATCTTGATTTAAAAAATTAAAATCTAATGAAAAAAAGGCCAAGCAGTCAAACTGTTCCATGACATGGAAAATAGTTATGCTTATCAACAATCATTGTATAATTTAGGATGAAAAGGATGCATTAATAAGCATCATACATCTAATCAACGAAGAATTAAGTGAAACTGAGAATATAAATGATGCTCTGAAATCTGAATTAAAGGCAATGAAGGATGATCAAGTAATGTTGGTGAGATACCCAGATTTAAATGACCCTGTGGAATGTGAATGTAAGCAAATAGCACCCCAAAACTCATCACAAAGTATGCCAACAGTGAAGGATAATTATGAGCATATTTCATCATTCAATTGGCCCTCTTTAATGTCTAGTTCTATTCTGAAACCACAATGATTCCTTATAATTTCTGTGATTATTTTGTAGTGACTGGAATGCCAGATGTTGATGTAGAAACTCAGATCAATGCTAACCAAATTCGTATTCAACTTCTGGAAGAAGAAAACATGAGACTGGGAAGAACTCTTGAGAAATACAAAAAAATGAGACGTGAAACTTCAGTTTAAAAAAAGCAATACAGTTGAAATGAAACCAAAAGTCTTGAAGATATTTATAAACTCTTCCATTGTCTTTGAAAATTAGCGATTAATGAAAAGCCTTCTTAAAAAATAGTTGTACCAGAGAATATAGAAATTTTTCTGGGGGTAATATTGTGTGATACCTCTTTCACTGCAAATGTTAACAACTCTGTTATCTTTCTGAACAAAAAAGAATTGCAAAAATAAATTAATTAAAGATAAAGCTATTAAAGTTTGACTCATATTTCTACAAAATAATTAATCTTCCTGTTTCTTAGATAACAGATAATACCATTAATATTGTACTGTTATGTTCTTAAAAAGAATATCATACCTACCAGTATGAAAATTGCAATTTTTTTTAAACATCAATAGAAATTTATAACTCACTCTGAGGGGAATTTGGCTGAGTTAATCTTCATTGACTTAAAGACCATTTTTAGGTACAGTAACAAGATCCATCTCCTAGTAATTTTATACTAAGTAATCTATTCTTACAAATTAACTGTTTATTGACGTATAGAAGACATTTTGCAGTGGAAAAACCACACTTGATCCTTATGATAGGCTCCTTAGATATATCCTGTTAGGATTAGTGAAAAAGAGATGTTTATAGTTTGAAATTTTTATTTTTTATTACTTACATTTGTATAAACAATGGATATTTTTGTATTTTTGAGATTGAAAACTTTTAAGGCACAATATATTGTCACCTTCTGCTAGCAATGGACTGTGAATAGCTTTTAACGTTATGTCACATTATTTAATAGCAGATAAATCCTCAAGTGCCTTTTTGAAAAAAATAGTTGTTTATATACAGAAAATTTAGCAACATTGGACTCAGCCCATGCTAAAAATGTTAGAAAGTGGATAACAATAATGTTTAAATACCTGTATCATCAAAGGCAAGAATATGAGAGGAATCGAGTCATACAGTTTTCATAATTCTTGAAGACTCATGTAAATTAAACAGAATATTAGTGATAAATTAAAAACATCATATAACTTACCATAGATATACAAGATAAGCATCCTAAATAAATAAAAGTAAGGAATTTAAATTAACTGAGAATTATAAACACATATTACTGAGAAACTTGCCGTGACTCTTTTAAAGAGATCTACAAAACAATCTTACTGGAAACTTATGCAAATACTTTTCCTCTGCCTTGTAGCAAAGAATATGTAAAACAGCCATGCTAAAGAGCAGCTTTGGTAGGCATCTGAATCATTGTGAAAAATAGTTTTATCTTTAAGAATACATTTATTTCCCAATGCTCCAAGTCACTCTTTTTTCTCATTCACTCTCTCACTCACACTTTTTTCAATAGCCTAGTATTTATACTTGAAAGAAGTGCTAGGGTTTATCTACAACTAATGACACAGGACATTATGCATAAGCACATACTTGTAACAAAAACTATACAACTTTATGACACAATTCATCGACATGATGCAGAGTCTGTCACTGAGTAACAGATTATTACTTTTTGATAAGAGACCTAACTTTATTCACACAGCGGTCCATGAAGTTTCGTTTGCGCTTTGGTTCTGTGGCAGAAAGTGGTAAGGACATTACAGAACCAGTAGAATCTTCAGTGGCCCTGGGATTCTTCCACCCTCCTTTTGATTCCTCGTTTGCATTTGTTGCAGTTTCCTGTTCAGTCCAGTTCTTATTCAGTCTCCTGTTGTAATCAGGCTGGTCTTCTTGTCCACTTTCCACATCTCTGTCAACGTCTGCCTCACAACTCACTGACTTATGGAGAAGGAAGTTCCCTTCCTCACCCCATCTATTGTCATTTTCACTGAGATACTGTTCACATTCACCAACCAACAGTTTGTCCACAGCTTTGGATTCTGGCATAGACTCTGTCTCTGGGAATGCTTGAGCCTTAACCAAGGGCTCCTCTACAGCGAGTTTGACAGCTGCATCTTCACTGGTATTTGTACATAGATCCTCTTGGCTTTTGACGACTTCATCTCTACTCCCTAGTTCATCCCTGCTACCTAGTTCATCCCTGCTGCCTAGCTCATCCCTGCTACCTAGCTCATCCCTGCTGTCTAGTTCGTCTCTGCTACCAAGGTCTTCCCCTGATGATGGTGCATCCAAGAGGAGTCCATCAAGACTACGAGAGCGTCTTGCTAGGCAGTGAGGGATAGCTGGCTGAGATGAGGAGTTGTTTGAAGCAATCTGGGCCCTCCGTCTTGGAGTGGTTCCAGAAAGTAGAGAGAGAGGGAGCTGGGGCTGAGGTCTATGACTACGAACTCCCAAACTCATAGTAGATGGAAGAGAGGCCCTGGGACGACGTCCTCTAGGACTTGTGGGAGGTCTTCCACAAGGGACCAATGTGGAGGCTGATGTGCTGGAACTTCCACTCACATAACGGTCCCATGGCCTGGAAGGGCTCTGACCTCTTGGGGAAGAGTTCCTCAACCTATAATAAACAACAACCATCAGAATCACAGGACTGAATGCAGTAGATATGAACTAAAACCAATACCCCTTATAAAGAGAGAATAACTTAACAGACACCAGCATCTTTATAACTTACTTATACAGAATTTTAAATTATTCCAACAAATGTTATTTACTACTATTCTTTCAATAGATCAACTCCTATAAATTATAAAATAGGTAGATTTTGTAGAAGTTTGACATTACTGTTTACTGATAGCAATTATTATTCCTAATTAACATATTTATTCAAATGCATATGAATTCCTCACCTGTGTAAATGCCGACTTAACATTTTTTTTCATGAAAATTTTGTACGCAAAGGCCAGCAAATAGCAACTATGTTGTGGTAATTATATTGATTATTGAATGAAGACATTTAGATTGTAATACTACAATGCCAGGACTGATTATGAAAATAGCAAGTCTTAAAAATCTAATTAACTGTCAAATCAATCTCACGACATCATTGGAAGCAGAGACTGTTTTCGAAAGTATCAATATAGACAACATGTTTACTAAAATTACTGAATCAATTTTAAGATTATGCAGCATCATTTCAAGCCAATATTCATAGCATATTTTTAGTACTATTTCTAAACATTCTTCTTAAAAAATCACAAATTTAACAGGATTTTTTAATAAGACAGGGAGAAAAAATCTTGCCAAGTTAGCTAATTATCATTTTCTAAGCATTTAAACTTATAGTTTTGAATTGGTTTTCATAATTTTCAGAAAAATTTTGGTCAAACTTTTCACTAGCACTATAGTTGTGATTATTCCAAACACTGAATAGTCCTAAGTCAGTCAGGCACAGACAGTCTGAAAGAGATTGCATACCTCACCAATTTGAGATGCCAAATGGTACAGTTAAAAAGGCAAAAAATGTGAGTATGTTCAAGGATATAATTGGAAGGTAATCAAAACAAGAAGCAAACATCAAGAATAAAACATCAAGAATAAAACCTACCGTCCGTGCATAGCCGAGGCGGGGCCGTCTAGTCAGTCACGGCCACCCCCTCCCCCTCCAGGGCCAATGGAGGAGGAGGAGTTGCCATTGATGTCCTTATCACTGCCCTTCCCACTCTCATTGCTGTGCATCCTTTGATAAGATGGTGGCTGACGTCCTAAGGAACTTGATGCAGGAGTTCCAGGAGTAGGATCATTCTTCCCACCCACTGAACCGCCTGTCACACTGCTTCCTGGACCACCCACCCTTCCCAGAGGACCTCCCATTGATGACATTTCTCCTCTCATAAACCTCTCCAGTTTATCAACACAGGCATCTTGGTANAGTTGTTTATATACAGAAAATTTAGCAACATTGGACTCAGCCCATGCTAAAAATGTTAGAAAGTGGATAACAATAATGTTTAAATACCTGTATCATCAAAGGCAAGAATATGAGAGGAATCGAGTCATACAGTTTTCATAATTCTTGAAGACTCATGTAAATTAAACAGAATATTAGTGATAAATTAAAAACATCATATAACTTACCATAGATATACAAGATAAGCATCCTAAATAAATAAAAGTAAGGAATTTAAATTAACTGAGAATTATAAACACATATTACTGAGAAACTTGCCGTGACTCTTTTAAAGAGATCTACAAAACAATCTTACTGGAAACTTATGCAAATACTTTTCCTCTGCCTTGTAGCAAAGAATATGTAAAACAGCCATGCTAAAGAGCAGCTTTGGTAGGCATCTGAATCATTGTGAAAAATAGTTTTATCTTTAAGAATACATTTATTTCCCAATGCTCCAAGTCACTCTTTTTTCTCATTCACTCTCTCACTCACACTTTTTTCAATAGCCTAGTATTTATACTTGAAAGAAGTGCTAGGGTTTATCTACAACTAATGACACAGGACATTATGCATAAGCACATACTTGTAACAAAAACTATACAACTTTATGACACAATTCATCGACATGATGCAGAGTCTGTCACTGAGTAACAGATTATTACTTTTTGATAAGAGACCTAACTTTATTCACACAGCGGTCCATGAAGTTTCGTTTGCGCTTTGGTTCTGTGGCAGAAAGTGGTAAGGACATTACAGAACCAGTAGAATCTTCAGTGGCCCTGGGATTCTTCCACCCTCCTTTTGATTCCTCGTTTGCATTTGTTGCAGTTTCCTGTTCAGTCCAGTTCTTATTCAGTCTCCTGTTGTAATCAGGCTGGTCTTCTTGTCCACTTTCCACATCTCTGTCAACGTCTGCCTCACAACTCACTGACTTATGGAGAAGGAAGTTCCCTTCCTCACCCCATCTATTGTCATTTTCACTGAGATACTGTTCACATTCACCAACCAACAGTTTGTCCACAGCTTTGGATTCTGGCATAGACTCTGTCTCTGGGAATGCTTGAGCCTTAACCAAGGGCTCCTCTACAGCGAGTTTGACAGCTGCATCTTCACTGGTATTTGTACATAGATCCTCTTGGCTTTTGACGACTTCATCTCTACTCCCTAGTTCATCCCTGCTACCTAGTTCATCCCTGCTGCCTAGCTCATCCCTGCTACCTAGCTCATCCCTGCTGTCTAGTTCGTCTCTGCTACCAAGGTCTTCCCCTGATGATGGTGCATCCAAGAGGAGTCCATCAAGACTACGAGAGCGTCTTGCTAGGCAGTGAGGGATAGCTGGCTGAGATGAGGAGTTGTTTGAAGCAATCTGGGCCCTCCGTCTTGGAGTGGTTCCAGAAAGTAGAGAGAGAGGGAGCTGGGGCTGAGGTCTATGACTACGAACTCCCAAACTCATAGTAGATGGAAGAGAGGCCCTGGGACGACGTCCTCTAGGACTTGTGGGAGGTCTTCCACAAGGGACCAATGTGGAGGCTGATGTGCTGGAACTTCCACTCACATAACGGTCCCATGGCCTGGAAGGGCTCTGACCTCTTGGGGAAGAGTTCCTCAACCTATAATAAACAACAACCATCAGAATCACAGGACTGAATGCAGTAGATATGAACTAAAACCAATACCCCTTATAAAGAGAGAATAACTTAACAGACACCAGCATCTTTATAACTTACTTATACAGAATTTTAAATTATTCCAACAAATGTTATTTACTACTATTCTTTCAATAGATCAACTCCTATAAATTATAAAATAGGTAGATTTTGTAGAAGTTTGACATTACTGTTTACTGATAGCAATTATTATTCCTAATTAACATATTTATTCAAATGCATATGAATTCCTCACCTGTGTAAATGCCGACTTAACATTTTTTTTCATGAAAATTTTGTACGCAAAGGCCAGCAAATAGCAACTATGTTGTGGTAATTATATTGATTATTGAATGAAGACATTTAGATTGTAATACTACAATGCCAGGACTGATTATGAAAATAGCAAGTCTTAAAAATCTAATTAACTGTCAAATCAATCTCACGACATCATTGGAAGCAGAGACTGTTTTCGAAAGTATCAATATAGACAACATGTTTACTAAAATTACTGAATCAATTTTAAGATTATGCAGCATCATTTCAAGCCAATATTCATAGCATATTTTTAGTACTATTTCTAAACATTCTTCTTAAAAAATCACAAATAATGTTAACAACTCTGTTATCTTTCTGAACAAAAAAGAATTGCAAAAATAAATTAATTAAAGATAAAGCTATTAAAGTTTGACTCATATTTCTACAAAATAATTAATCTTCCTGTTTCTTAGATAACAGATAATACCATTAATATTGTACTGTTATGTTCTTAAAAAGAATATCATACCTACCAGTATGAAAATTGCAATTTTTTTTAAACATCAATAGAAATTTATAACTCACTCTGAGGGGAATTTGGCTGAGTTAATCTTCATTGACTTAAAGACCATTTTTAGGTACAGTAACAAGATCCATCTCCTAGTAATTTTATACTAAGTAATCTATTCTTACAAATTAACTGTTTATTGACGTATAGAAGACATTTTGCAGTGGAAAAACCACACTTGATCCTTATGATAGGCTCCTTAGATATATCCTGTTAGGATTAGTGAAAAAGAGATGTTTATAGTTTGAAATTTTTATTTTTTATTACTTACATTTGTATAAACAATGGATATTTTTGTATTTTTGAGATTGAAAACTTTTAAGGCACAATATATTGTCACCTTCTGCTAGCAATGGACTGTGAATAGCTTTTAACGTTATGTCACATTATTTAATAGCAGATAAATCCTCAAGTGCCTTTTTGAAAAAAATAGTTGTTTATATACAGAAAATTTAGCAACATTGGACTCAGCCCATGCTAAAAATGTTAGAAAGTGGATAACAATAATGTTTAAATACCTGTATCATCAAAGGCAAGAATATGAGAGGAATCGAGTCATACAGTTTTCATAATTCTTGAAGACTCATGTAAATTAAACAGAATATTAGTGATAAATTAAAAACATCATATAACTTACCATAGATATACAAGATAAGCATCCTAAATAAATAAAAGTAAGGAATTTAAATTAACTGAGAATTATAAACACATATTACTGAGAAACTTGCCGTGACTCTTTTAAAGAGATCTACAAAACAATCTTACTGGAAACTTATGCAAATACTTTTCCTCTGCCTTGTAGCAAAGAATATGTAAAACAGCCATGCTAAAGAGCAGCTTTGGTAGGCATCTGAATCATTGTGAAAAATAGTTTTATCTTTAAGAATACATTTATTTCCCAATGCTCCAAGTCACTCTTTTTTCTCATTCACTCTCTCACTCACACTTTTTTCAATAGCCTAGTATTTATACTTGAAAGAAGTGCTAGGGTTTATCTACAACTAATGACACAGGACATTATGCATAAGCACATACTTGTAACAAAAACTATACAACTTTATGACACAATTCATCGACATGATGCAGAGTCTGTCACTGAGTAACAGATTATTACTTTTTGATAAGAGACCTAACTTTATTCACACAGCGGTCCATGAAGTTTCGTTTGCGCTTTGGTTCTGTGGCAGAAAGTGGTAAGGACATTACAGAACCAGTAGAATCTTCAGTGGCCCTGGGATTCTTCCACCCTCCTTTTGATTCCTCGTTTGCATTTGTTGCAGTTTCCTGTTCAGTCCAGTTCTTATTCAGTCTCCTGTTGTAATCAGGCTGGTCTTCTTGTCCACTTTCCACATCTCTGTCAACGTCTGCCTCACAACTCACTGACTTATGGAGAAGGAAGTTCCCTTCCTCACCCCATCTATTGTCATTTTCACTGAGATACTGTTCACATTCACCAACCAACAGTTTGTCCACAGCTTTGGATTCTGGCATAGACTCTGTCTCTGGGAATGCTTGAGCCTTAACCAAGGGCTCCTCTACAGCGAGTTTGACAGCTGCATCTTCACTGGTATTTGTACATAGATCCTCTTGGCTTTTGACGACTTCATCTCTACTCCCTAGTTCATCCCTGCTACCTAGTTCATCCCTGCTGCCTAGCTCATCCCTGCTACCTAGCTCATCCCTGCTGTCTAGTTCGTCTCTGCTACCAAGGTCTTCCCCTGATGATGGTGCATCCAAGAGGAGTCCATCAAGACTACGAGAGCGTCTTGCTAGGCAGTGAGGGATAGCTGGCTGAGATGAGGAGTTGTTTGAAGCAATCTGGGCCCTCCGTCTTGGAGTGGTTCCAGAAAGTAGAGAGAGAGGGAGCTGGGGCTGAGGTCTATGACTACGAACTCCCAAACTCATAGTAGATGGAAGAGAGGCCCTGGGACGACGTCCTCTAGGACTTGTGGGAGGTCTTCCACAAGGGACCAATGTGGAGGCTGATGTGCTGGAACTTCCACTCACATAACGGTCCCATGGCCTGGAAGGGCTCTGACCTCTTGGGGAAGAGTTCCTCAACCTATAATAAACAACAACCATCAGAATCACAGGACTGAATGCAGTAGATATGAACTAAAACCAATACCCCTTATAAAGAGAGAATAACTTAACAGACACCAGCATCTTTATAACTTACTTATACAGAATTTTAAATTATTCCAACAAATGTTATTTACTACTATTCTTTCAATAGATCAACTCCTATAAATTATAAAATAGGTAGATTTTGTAGAAGTTTGACATTACTGTTTACTGATAGCAATTATTATTCCTAATTAACATATTTATTCAAATGCATATGAATTCCTCACCTGTGTAAATGCCGACTTAACATTTTTTTTCATGAAAATTTTGTACGCAAAGGCCAGCAAATAGCAACTATGTTGTGGTAATTATATTGATTATTGAATGAAGACATTTAGATTGTAATACTACAATGCCAGGACTGATTATGAAAATAGCAAGTCTTAAAAATCTAATTAACTGTCAAATCAATCTCACGACATCATTGGAAGCAGAGACTGTTTTCGAAAGTATCAATATAGACAACATGTTTACTAAAATTACTGAATCAATTTTAAGATTATGCAGCATCATTTCAAGCCAATATTCATAGCATATTTTTAGTACTATTTCTAAACATTCTTCTTAAAAAATCACAAATTTAACAGGATTTTTTAATAAGACAGGGAGAAAAAATCTTGCCAAGTTAGCTAATTATCATTTTCTAAGCATTTAAACTTATAGTTTTGAATTGGTTTTCATAATTTTCAGAAAAATTTTGGTCAAACTTTTCACTAGCACTATAGTTGTGATTATTCCAAACACTGAATAGTCCTAAGTCAGTCAGGCACAGACAGTCTGAAAGAGATTGCATACCTCACCAATTTGAGATGCCAAATGGTACAGTTAAAAAGGCAAAAAATGTGAGTATGTTCAAGGATATAATTGGAAGGTAATCAAAACAAGAAGCAAACATCAAGAATAAAACATCAAGAATAAAACCTACCGTCCGTGCATAGCCGAGGCGGGGCCGTCTAGTCAGTCACGGCCACCCCCTCCCCCTCCAGGGCCAATGGAGGAGGAGGAGTTGCCATTGATGTCCTTATCACTGCCCTTCCCACTCTCATTGCTGTGCATCCTTTGATAAGATGGTGGCTGACGTCCTAAGGAACTTGATGCAGGAGTTCCAGGAGTAGGATCATTCTTCCCACCCACTGAACCGCCTGTCACACTGCTTCCTGGACCACCCACCCTTCC
Source organism: Ladona fulva (assembly GCA_000376725.2). NCBI lineage: Eukaryota > Metazoa > Arthropoda > Insecta > Odonata > Libellulidae > Ladona > Ladona fulva. Next base: position 65,611 of record KZ308778.1, read on the forward strand.
CAGAGGACCTCCCATTGATGACATTTCTCCTCTCATAAACCTCTCCAGTTTATCAACACAGGCATCTTGGTAGTCATGAATCCACCTGGATAATCCAACAGAAGAGCATTTGCCATTAAAGTAATGAAGTAATTCTCCTTCAGCTTTTCACTTTCAAAGAACTCTTATTTTACCAAATATCAGCTACCATTTAGGCCATGCTATAGGTTGATCAGTAAATGCAAAAACCAAACGAGATACTGAATATCTTTGTGCAAAAGTTGATTTCAGGCATATGCTGACCCCCAAATTTTTTTCTTAAAATTTACCTTTATAAAATTTTTNGGTTCACAACACAATTAACGTTGGAGTGATGAGTTACCATTTTTTCTAGAAATTAAAAGAAAAGAACATATCCTAGACTATCAAAAATTGAATCATCATCTGAAATTACAACATTATACAGAGTAAATAGACTCAGAGTTAAATTCTGGAATGATTAAGACATTCATGAAGACTCAAGGAATATATAATTACCACAATAGTAATAAATATAAAATAAACACAGTTAAAATTGTTAGAGTAACAACTTATTAGAAACAAAAACAAATCATAATCTGCAGAAAAAAATGTGGAATTAAGTTCAACATAAAACAGAGAGCATCTAAGCTCATTATCATATCAACAAATTTATTATTGTAGTGTTAGAAATGAGTAACCATGAGACATTCCATGAATGATTGTGTGTTTAAGGATTCAAAATTTTTTTACACAAAATGTGTGTATTTCTCTAAAACGAGGTTCAATAAACATTGGGAATTATAGATATTTAAAGCAAGACTTTGGAGGGATCATGAGGAATTTTCACTAAAAAAGGGCAACAGTAGATACAGAAATAATTAATTGGGTTTTAATTGTCATTCCAGCTCTGATTCTGAAATTATGATTAGCTTACTGATGTTACTACTTTTCTGGCATGATAAAAATGACTAAGTTGCACATTTAATCAACATGTTGATCTCTTTCTTTATCTTAAATATGAACATACCTGCTTCACCCATTCTCTCACATCCTCTGTAGACCAAAGTGGAACTTGTTGACTCAGCTTGTGTGGTACATCTTCATTGATGAGCCTCAAAGCTTGCGCGGCAAATTTCGATGCAACAGCATTAGGACAGGAAGCCACTTTCCTCAGAGATTCAATAGCACCAATTTCCCTGAATACCTCAGTGTTACCCTGCCTCTTCTTGATCCCTGCCTCCATACAGAAATGGAATGCAGCAAGGTTTCGTGCCTCTTCCCTCTTGCTAGAGAGTACTGGTGCTAACCTCTGGAGCCAGCTTTTGCTCTGTCCATGTGCGTGAGCCAGGTTTGACCTAGCAAATTCGTATGGGTTATGGGTCGTCACAAATGGTTCAACCAGGTCCAATGTGCCTGATTTCAACACAGCTGCCTCTATTTCTTTGTTAGCAACCAACACAGCAATAGCTAAACAAGCATAGTATTTTATGTTATCGTCATTGTGGAAGGCAAGAGGGAAAAGCCACATTGGGACCTTCCTTTTGATCATGGCCTCCTGATTCTCAGCACCACCATATAGAGACAGGTTAGCCAAAGCACCGGCACAGTGTCTCAGTGTTTCAATATCGTTCTTCCTACACTCAAACAGGACTGCGTCCAGACCTCCGAGTCGTATTACATCTGAACAAGTTCCCTCTGAATGCTTGAAGAGATGCTCCAGGATCCCTGTTCCCACCCTGGAATGATCTGCAGAGTTGGCATTCTTGGTACACAAACATGCAGCATTCACCACCTTCTCCAAACCAGTCTCCACTACATATGAACGATTCTCTGTTGTAAGGCACTGCTCCAGGAGACATGCTGATGAGAACTGCAGCTCTGGATAGTCAGCAGCAACACAGGTTTCGATGAGGAGGTCAAGTCCGTGGCAGTCTCTGAGGGCGTTACACAAGGCGTGGCCAAGTTCATGCCCATAGGTTGGAACAGCCCAGGCCTTGCGCATCATTTCGTTGACACGAGCCAATGCTCTGGGAGCCGCAGAATTGCCTCCTCCTCCATCATGAGTGAGTTTCCGTACATGGTCAAGGAGATCACTTAGGTATGAAGAGTAGTGCTCAATGGCTTTCTGCACCTCCTGCGCATTTGATTCCGCACTCAATCTTTCCAAATCCTCAAAAGAATGAGACAGTAGCTCTTCCTCTGCAGATGTCAATGCAAGAGGTGTGTTTGATGAGCCAATAGCTACTCCACCATTCATCTTCTGCTGACTCAGCTGGAAATAAAAGAAAATGAATCAAATAGTACTTTGACAAATCAGAAGTGGATACTGGAGAGTTTGGAGTGGCTATTGATTTTCCTATTATTTTCTCAATATGAAGTGAAACCTGCCTTTAGCGGAATAGATTGGCACTGTAAAATTTTTCCATGATCAACAGGTTTCTACCATGTGAAGGTTTGAAACATATATGCATATACCAATTCATCAATTATGGATGAGTTTCTACTATTTAAAGGCTACACAAATATTTCACTGCATTAAATTTTGCTACATTCTGTAAGCAATGAAAAACTTATGTGAGGGCATAAGAGTAATTGGTAAATAGTTTACAGAATAAATGTTATGAATGTTTGAAATGAAAATTTTCACTGAAACTGAGTTCCATAAAGAACATTTTTCATAAGTTATTCTATATCAATATTGATAGATGAGTAAAACTACAATACTTTATAAAACAAGTGCTAATAAATGAGCAAAACATCATAACAGAAATATGCAATACATAAGATAACCATACTAAAGATAACATTGCATTTTTACAAGATTGCATTTTTACAAGATAAGAGGCTGAATTTTCCATACTACCAAACTTATAGTACTGTACGTACTATGCTAATTTGATGACTTAGTATCAGCAAACAGGGAATTTAGTTCAGTCAAGTAGCGATGCAAGCAACTAAACGATTTTTATTTTCATAATCAAATAAGCCAAATAAAATATTTCAATTATATTTTAAAGCATCACATAATTAATTAGCATACCTTGGGAGTCAATAGGTGGACAATTATCAATGAAAAAAAATATTTAGATTTTTCAAAAGATGAATTTGCAATTCCAAGGTTTCACAAAGCAGGAGCTTGGAAAGTAAGGTAAACCTGTGCATAAAAATTTCCTTATTGTAAATGACTTTTAGTTATACAGAAAAGTACAAAATTATACACTGGGAAGATTGAAGAATTTATTTCATGGGGAATATTAAAATTACATAACTTTATTAGGGACAAGAATTTAGAAAAATTATTAAGAAATTGTTCCATCATTGTGGAAAATGTATCTCTGCATTAAAATAACGATCCATACCTGAGAGGACTGAATCACAGATGAAGATGCTGATGATGAAGATGCTTTGGTGCACATACTCTTTATTGTTATATTTGACTGTGATGAAGAGGCCATGTGTTTCTCCTGATTGAAGACGCCTGTTTGTGTCACTGTCTGACGCTGCTGCTGAGCTGCCATTGCTTTCTGCAAATTCACAATTAAAATTAGGTTATTCAATCTGGATTAAAATCAACATTAAAGTTAAACAAAGCAGAGGGAATTGTGATGTTTTTTAATAGATATAAAGAAGGATTGTGACCAAAGAGAAAAAAATGTCCTTAGCAACTTATAAAATATGTTGTTAATTAATTAACAGAAAGACTTTTAGTCTTTCTCCAAAGTTTATTTTCTTATTGGTAGATGAAGAGTTACAGAAAAGGATTTACAAAACCACTTAGTGATTTTATACAACTATATTAGTTTCTTGTGATAATACACAAAAAATAGCTCCTGAAGATCAATATTCCAGGATGAAGAATAGAAATTTCTGTTCAAAGTTTATTTTTCATCGTACTGTGAATACTAAANACAGGATATTTTTTTACACTGATTAAATGTATTTACTCATACAATCTGGGAGACAGATTAAAAAAAGTGTTATTCATACTTCTGTTTTTTTCTGGCTATAAACACCTCTTTCATAGGTCAGCTGAATTTTTCTCATTGAGCTACTAGAAGGTTAATGAGTATAAACCATATAATTTGGTACTTTTGGTTCAACAACATAGCAGCTAACATTCTAGGGGCTTTCCAATCCTTTCTGAATAATTAAAATCAAATGAGAATAAATTTAAGGGATATGAATTGTAAACACAAACAATGTTTACAAGCAATGCAAAAATTCTAGTTAACCCCATAGGTTATGCTGTTTAGCTTAAGTATACACCTACACTACTGAAATAAGTACTTGTATATGTTATAGTTTTTCATTAATTTATGATATCATGAACCAGTGCACTATCTCAAGAGATAGTGCACTGGTCTAGTATACATAGAAAATGGATAAGGGTGATGCACCTAGCGCAAGATGGTCTGCTAGATGTAGATAAGATATAAGTATTATATAAATACTCCTTTCAAATGTAAAAGAGACAGTCTTCTAAGCTATAAAATTAAAATGTACAACAATTCTCTAACTTACATTACTCCATTGAAATGACAAACAGCCCTCATATCCTCAGGTAATTCTTCTGGTTTGGGCCACTGGAAGTTGTCATAAATTGGGATGATGTTGCATTGAGAGTTGAGAGCTGCCACAATTTCCTGAGAAGAAAGAAATTTCATTGTAGTGAAAGAAACATTATGAAATTCATTTATAAATACAGAAATTCAAAGAAGTTAATATAATTTATTCTGATACATCAGAAGTTAAAATGAATAATATCTTATGTTTATGTATATTTAAACTGATTGGGCTGAATTTGTTTACTTAAATATTTAACAAAATTAGGTAACAAAGAATAATCTGTTTCAACTGAAATACATAACAGAAGAAAATTTTCATTCCAGGATCTGTGGTTTTTAGCTACTTTCCCAATCATAGCAATGTCTCAAGTCCTACAGAATAATTTTGTATTTACATTATAATTTCATTTTCTTAAAAGGAATGATTACTATTCATTGTACACGTTTTTAATCAGTATTACAGAATCATACAGAACTCATTCCTTATTTTTTCATAACATAAGGATTATTTGAAATTTTCTACTACTATGGATTTTGAACAATTTTGATTCAGAAAGTATTAACATTTATTATTCTGTTACATAAAAATCTGCCAAAAATGTAGGGAGAATAATCCAATAAAGTTAAACCAACCAATGTTTGATTCAAAGTATAATAAGGTAAATTTTGTTTAATAATAAGAATTACAAAATTGCAACCACATTAATTAATCAGTTAACTTCATTATATACTCTAATCAGTTTAGACCTAGTATAAGTATTATTTACATTAGAGGAGGTTGACTAGCCTTTGGCTTGCAATTAATAATTTAATGGACTAAAGAGAGCCAATCAGATAAAATTGAGAACAAGAAATAAATCAAGAATGATCCATGAGAGCAGATGTTGATATTAAGGTAAAGAAATTGTAAACAAAATCAATAATTATACGTGTGGACACGAGAAGGATTTTTGAAACTTACTCTATGAACCCAGTCTTTACATTCCGTATCACCGATGCATCTTTCCAAAGCTTTGGGAGTGAGAACAAGAAGGAAATGCTTTGCTTGTCGAATACTTTGAAGTAAATTGTTATCAAATTTTCCAGCCTCTAGTCGCTCTACATCAATAAAAACAGAGAAGCCACGCAGTTGTAGATGGACCTTCAATAAACTAGAAGACAAAAAACAGCAAATGAGTTTTCACATACTATAAAACACACATTTTACAATGAATCTCATGTTTATAGGCAAGGTTTTTATAAAATCACGAATCATCATAAATGGGAAATTTTTAAGGTTTCTTTATTTCTGTATTAACATTATATTATACTATTATTAACATTATATCAATTTCAAGAATGCATATTGGTATTCCATTTTTACTTTACACATGGAAAAAAGGCTAATAAAGAAGCTGTTTCGTGTATTTTTGAAAAACTTCAAAGGATTGTCCCTCTTCACTGATATTTACCCATAATGAAAATAAAAATCAATAAATTTGTTTCCAACTGTGTTATTTTGACATCAATGCCACATAATAAAATACACACAATACCTAAAATTAATTAGAATTATTCAAAACAAGTAATAAAAAATCTTTGGTTGTAATGAACTAAAAATATGAGTATTCCTAAATTTTATTACTAAATGAAATAAAAAACTTTCATGTCATCATGCAAATTATTCAAGATTGTTACAGATTTACTTACTCATGTATAAATGCTACGAATACTCCAAAAATGGCAGAACTGCTGAAAGAATGGCTAAGAAATGAGATATGGTAATAAAAGATTTTCAGCAAATGGTTGGTTCTCCTCTTTCCTGTTTTATGTTGTGATATGAATGAAGAAAAGAAGCATAAACCTAGCAAAGGATGAAATTTTCCTGCTTGGCATTCAAACAGAGAGCTACCAAACTTCCTACCACTTAACTATTCCTGACCATTCTCTCAGTATATCCGCCATTTGATAAAATTATTTTATTTTATTTTTTTGACGACGATTGACAAGAAAGTGAACTGAAAAGAGAAACACTTTCTATAGTCGAATGTACTTGCAAATGAGCAATAAGACATATGTATACATATTGTGCCCAAAGACTAAATGCTTTTCAAACATGTCACACTTACCTAGCTAGCTGTGATCCATTAGATCTGCGATAGCTCACGAATACATCCAAAGATTTGTCCAAATCTTCTTCAGAATAGTTTCCCAGCCCACACTCCAATCCTATTTTAAACATAAGCAATTCAGAAATTCAAACTATGAAGCTAAGAACCATCAATTGAAACTAATTTGACATTTAAAACTAATTTAACTGGAGACTTTTTATAATCATGCAATAGGTGCATTCTAAATAAAAAGTTTAGCATAACATCACAAAAGTAGACAGTAATTTCAGAATATTCACAGACACATACCTCTGATTGAGTCAAGAATCCTGAGTCTGTGAATGCTATTTGTAATCCCACACTCACTTACGAGCTGATCCTCTGTTAAACACCTGAAAAATGGAAGGTTTTCATTAATTGAAATACTGTCAGTAACAGAAGTGATCTTGTATAAAAGAAAGAGGTAAGTGATTAATATCAAGACAGAACGTACACTTAAAAGTAATGTTGACAGAGTAAGTTGTATTCAGAATTGTTCAGTCATAGAGTGTTGTAACAGAAATAAAAATCTATCAGATATTAGCTAAAACAAAAGAGGCATTTCTTCTATAAAATAAATCTAGTTTAACTATAAATGAGACTTACAACTGTTAGCTGAAATTTTCATGCAAATGTGGAAAGAATAATGTTAGTAAAAAGTATTTTTCGTAAATCTGTATTTTAATTTGTATTCAATATGACTAATATTTTTACTGAAAATGTACACATGTAAGTATCCTAATCTTGAAACATTGGTAAAAAGCTTAACTGACAAATAGAGGTTAATTTGTAAATGTGAAACTATATATGACAGAATTAAGGTTGCAACATTCATGAGAAAGATGCATTACCTTATTGAGTCCTTGTCAACTCCAGCATTGAGCATAGAATATGTATAGATTGAAAATTCTTGACCAATTCCTAGAAGGAAGGAATTCAGATTTCCTGTGTCTCGACTACTGTAGTCAGCCATCTTCTTCAAATTCTGCAACTCTCTGGTAAACCTACAATACACAGGTAACGATCACATTATTCTAAACTCCTGAATAGAGAAATGGTGTTTAAAGGAAATATATTTGTGTACTAACATAGCACATTTTATTTCAGTTTGAATTTCCACAAGGTAAGAGGAAAAGTGGAATAAAAGAAAAACATCAATTTCATTAATAACTGCCATTCGACTTAGATGCACCAAAATTGAAAAAAATAGAATTTGATTCAACTAACCTTCGCCTCCTAATTCCATTAGTGATTCCAATGTCATCTTTAAGATTCTCTTCCGTGAGCTGGAGCAGCAAGTCTCCATCCACTCGAGATTCTGAGAAGTTGTTGGCATATTCAGCAAATCCAATCTGAAAGCAAGAGAAATTGATATTTAAGTAAGTTAGGAATGATCAAAGAGTAAAGGGAGATACAAGTATAGCTATGGTTCACAACACAATTAACGTTGGAGTGATGAGTTACCATTTTTTCTAGAAATTAAAAGAAAAGAACATATCCTAGACTATCAAAAATTGAATCATCATCTGAAATTACAACATTATACAGAGTAAATAGACTCAGAGTTAAATTCTGGAATGATTAAGACATTCATGAAGACTCAAGGAATATATAATTACCACAATAGTAATAAATATAAAATAAACACAGTTAAAATTGTTAGAGTAACAACTTATTAGAAACAAAAACAAATCATAATCTGCAGAAAAAAATGTGGAATTAAGTTCAACATAAAACAGAGAGCATCTAAGCTCATTATCATATCAACAAATTTATTATTGTAGTGTTAGAAATGAGTAACCATGAGACATTCCATGAATGATTGTGTGTTTAAGGATTCAAAATTTTTTTACACAAAATGTGTGTATTTCTCTAAAACGAGGTTCAATAAACATTGGGAATTATAGATATTTAAAGCAAGACTTTGGAGGGATCATGAGGAATTTTCACTAAAAAAGGGCAACAGTAGATACAGAAATAATTAATTGGGTTTTAATTGTCATTCCAGCTCTGATTCTGAAATTATGATTAGCTTACTGATGTTACTACTTTTCTGGCATGATAAAAATGACTAAGTTGCACATTTAATCAACATGTTGATCTCTTTCTTTATCTTAAATATGAACATACCTGCTTCACCCATTCTCTCACATCCTCTGTAGACCAAAGTGGAACTTGTTGACTCAGCTTGTGTGGTACATCTTCATTGATGAGCCTCAAAGCTTGCGCGGCAAATTTCGATGCAACAGCATTAGGACAGGAAGCCACTTTCCTCAGAGATTCAATAGCACCAATTTCCCTGAATACCTCAGTGTTACCCTGCCTCTTCTTGATCCCTGCCTCCATACAGAAATGGAATGCAGCAAGGTTTCGTGCCTCTTCCCTCTTGCTAGAGAGTACTGGTGCTAACCTCTGGAGCCAGCTTTTGCTCTGTCCATGTGCGTGAGCCAGGTTTGACCTAGCAAATTCGTATGGGTTATGGGTCGTCACAAATGGTTCAACCAGGTCCAATGTGCCTGATTTCAACACAGCTGCCTCTATTTCTTTGTTAGCAACCAACACAGCAATAGCTAAACAAGCATAGTATTTTATGTTATCGTCATTGTGGAAGGCAAGAGGGAAAAGCCACATTGGGACCTTCCTTTTGATCATGGCCTCCTGATTCTCAGCACCACCATATAGAGACAGGTTAGCCAAAGCACCGGCACAGTGTCTCAGTGTTTCAATATCGTTCTTCCTACACTCAAACAGGACTGCGTCCAGACCTCCGAGTCGTATTACATCTGAACAAGTTCCCTCTGAATGCTTGAAGAGATGCTCCAGGATCCCTGTTCCCACCCTGGAATGATCTGCAGAGTTGGCATTCTTGGTACACAAACATGCAGCATTCACCACCTTCTCCAAACCAGTCTCCACTACATATGAACGATTCTCTGTTGTAAGGCACTGCTCCAGGAGACATGCTGATGAGAACTGCAGCTCTGGATAGTCAGCAGCAACACAGGTTTCGATGAGGAGGTCAAGTCCGTGGCAGTCTCTGAGGGCGTTACACAAGGCGTGGCCAAGTTCATGCCCATAGGTTGGAACAGCCCAGGCCTTGCGCATCATTTCGTTGACACGAGCCAATGCTCTGGGAGCCGCAGAATTGCCTCCTCCTCCATCATGAGTGAGTTTCCGTACATGGTCAAGGAGATCACTTAGGTATGAAGAGTAGTGCTCAATGGCTTTCTGCACCTCCTGCGCATTTGATTCCGCACTCAATCTTTCCAAATCCTCAAAAGAATGAGACAGTAGCTCTTCCTCTGCAGATGTCAATGCAAGAGGTGTGTTTGATGAGCCAATAGCTACTCCACCATTCATCTTCTGCTGACTCAGCTGGAAATAAAAGAAAATGAATCAAATAGTACTTTGACAAATCAGAAGTGGATACTGGAGAGTTTGGAGTGGCTATTGATTTTCCTATTATTTTCTCAATATGAAGTGAAACCTGCCTTTAGCGGAATAGATTGGCACTGTAAAATTTTTCCATGATCAACAGGTTTCTACCATGTGAAGGTTTGAAACATATATGCATATACCAATTCATCAATTATGGATGAGTTTCTACTATTTAAAGGCTACACAAATATTTCACTGCATTAAATTTTGCTACATTCTGTAAGCAATGAAAAACTTATGTGAGGGCATAAGAGTAATTGGTAAATAGTTTACAGAATAAATGTTATGAATGTTTGAAATGAAAATTTTCACTGAAACTGAGTTCCATAAAGAACATTTTTCATAAGTTATTCTATATCAATATTGATAGATGAGTAAAACTACAATACTTTATAAAACAAGTGCTAATAAATGAGCAAAACATCATAACAGAAATATGCAATACATAAGATAACCATACTAAAGATAACATTGCATTTTTACAAGATTGCATTTTTACAAGATAAGAGGCTGAATTTTCCATACTACCAAACTTATAGTACTGTACGTACTATGCTAATTTGATGACTTAGTATCAGCAAACAGGGAATTTAGTTCAGTCAAGTAGCGATGCAAGCAACTAAACGATTTTTATTTTCATAATCAAATAAGCCAAATAAAATATTTCAATTATATTTTAAAGCATCACATAATTAATTAGCATACCTTGGGAGTCAATAGGTGGACAATTATCAATGAAAAAAAATATTTAGATTTTTCAAAAGATGAATTTGCAATTCCAAGGTTTCACAAAGCAGGAGCTTGGAAAGTAAGGTAAACCTGTGCATAAAAATTTCCTTATTGTAAATGACTTTTAGTTATACAGAAAAGTACAAAATTATACACTGGGAAGATTGAAGAATTTATTTCATGGGGAATATTAAAATTACATAACTTTATTAGGGACAAGAATTTAGAAAAATTATTAAGAAATTGTTCCATCATTGTGGAAAATGTATCTCTGCATTAAAATAACGATCCATACCTGAGAGGACTGAATCACAGATGAAGATGCTGATGATGAAGATGCTTTGGTGCACATACTCTTTATTGTTATATTTGACTGTGATGAAGAGGCCATGTGTTTCTCCTGATTGAAGACGCCTGTTTGTGTCACTGTCTGACGCTGCTGCTGAGCTGCCATTGCTTTCTGCAAATTCACAATTAAAATTAGGTTATTCAATCTGGATTAAAATCAACATTAAAGTTAAACAAAGCAGAGGGAATTGTGATGTTTTTTAATAGATATAAAGAAGGATTGTGACCAAAGAGAAAAAAATGTCCTTAGCAACTTATAAAATATGTTGTTAATTAATTAACAGAAAGACTTTTAGTCTTTCTCCAAAGTTTATTTTCTTATTGGTAGATGAAGAGTTACAGAAAAGGATTTACAAAACCACTTAGTGATTTTATACAACTATATTAGTTTCTTGTGATAATACACAAAAAATAGCTCCTGAAGATCAATATTCCAGGATGAAGAATAGAAATTTCTGTTCAAAGTTTATTTTTCATCGTACTGTGAATACTAAAATAAAGATTAATTTGAATATGAAGACAGTTTAACCTCATTTGTAATATACTCAGGGAAAACTACACTAAATTACAGCAATTAATTTTTTAACTAAGCAATTTTAAACAGTTTTCAAACAGATATCTTTGCTTTGAAAAAATATTGAGAGTTAATTATTACTGAGAGTACTGTCTTTAAATTATTCAAAAAATTAAAAGTGTTAAGAGATTTTCACAGCGGCATAATACAACAGGCTATATAAGGTAAGATATAAATAAAATAAAAAAATATAAAATGTTGGAAAAGAGAGAAAAGGAAACAGTTTGTTAGATTGAAAAACTTTGATATTTTGTACAGAAAAATATGGTAGAGAAATAATAAAGAAAATTATGGAATTAAAATATGAATTTAAATGGGAATTCAGTAAATAACATTACCTTTTCTGCAGTGAATGAATCTGTTTGTAGTTTCATACTTGTAGCAGCCATGTTCTGACTTTCACGCTGAGTTATTTCGCCAGCTTTCAGACACCTCTGCTCCTGAAATTGCAACAAAAAATTCTGTAAAGAATGTCTGTCTTCAACTTCGTTTCAAAAACACAAATATTAAGCATAATTTCACCATTAGTCTGAGATGAAACAAGAGCAACAAATTGAAATAGAATTCAACGACGGATTTCACGATAAAATGCATGTTGAACATCAAGTGGAAGGCAAAGAAGAATTTTCTTTTGAGAATATAGAATTCCTGAAACATTTTCCCATTTACAATCGTGCTCTTGTGCCATCAAACTATACACTGCAGAGAGTCAAGAAGTGTCACTGAGGTGAACTGATTGTACTCAAGCTTTGACTGACTAAACAATATATGACCTTCGTCATCTTACTAGATCAAAGTCAACAAAACCACGAAATTTCTCACGAAAAGTACTGACGTAAGCAAAACACTCTCAGCTATTCTTCGAGGAGCTAGAGACCTGTTGGCACATCATCACTCATTCGTCAACTCAGCAGCAAATATCTTCACAAGCGAAAATATATTCGTCGGCTGACGACTTTTACCTTCCCAAAATTAACGCCAATTATATCTGAGAATTTGTCCTTTTAGAAGGGCCTGGGGTCATCTTCCATGGTGACTTTGATCTGGGAAGATAATCGGAAAATACCGTTAGCCGCAGTAGTACATCACGGCATCGTCAGTACGCACACATCTCAATCGTGAAAATAATACTGGCGCCTTCAACAACTTGTTGAAACCCAGGTTACAGCCCTAAGAACGGTACAAGGTAAATGCCGACATAGCAGCTAATATACCGTGAGGATTTCACACTACTTCTAGTAGTGTAAGCGGGCAGGGCTGGCCCACGGGCATACGGCTCCATATGCCAATCAAGCGATTTTCTCACTTGATCTAGCGACTTTTTCTCTACTTTTGCGACATCCAGCATGTTCTGTCACGTACACACTCCTCTACGTTCTCGTAGCATGACATGTTTAACTTAAATAAAAATCGAAATAGCATTACGTTCACTTGTTGATAGAATTAAAACCCGCAAGTATTACGTCTTTAAAGCATCTGATAACTGAATTGACGTTGTATTCGTAAAAACGAATCCAAAACATTATAATTTACTAACTGCTTTGTGCGATATTTTTCCATGAGTTTAGTGACTTTGTAGTTACTTTTCGGAATGTATCTAGCGACAATATCGCAACCATTGACCGGTGGTGCCCCGTCCTAAGATACTCCGATCGATTTATCACCAATTCTACGTCTTTGCTTACTTAAATATTGGCAATAGAAACGATTAATGCCAATATGGAAACGAGGCAGTAAACAAATCAAAATACTGAGACTGAAAAGGTATATAAGGAATTTCGGGAGAGAAAGTGACGTCGATCTCATAGTAATTACAAGAAATCAAAATCTGTTACAGTTGAAGTTAAGGTTCTTTTTAATCAAATTCAGGGGATGTTTTATAACACAAAGTCCCTGATTTTCTGCCTGAATTGCACTTAATTCTCATATGAAATACATAACTTTTTCCTGGTGAATTCGGTACTTTTAAAGAGACAGGCGTCAAATAAACCCGAACACCCATAAGCCCGTGCCAACTTCGCTTAAAATTGGGGTGGGGATCTTTTTATCACCGGAAGGTCGTTAGGTAGATACCATCAGGCCGCATATGAAGCCATCAGACTATGCATGAGAGGCGTATCGCACATTCTATTAGCTCAGCATCGAAAAGTGGAACGAATTTAGAAAGACTTAACTCTTTCCCGGAGAATAATCTGGAGAAAATTCTCTCGATAACGAATATAATTGCAAGGCAAACCTACGTGAAATATTCTCCTTTCATCCGCTATGCAAAAAGGCAAAAGAAGTTAATAAAAGATATTGGGAAGCACAATTGCGTAAATGTTTCAGAAAGCGAAGAAATGGTCTCATCAAACAATAAAATTCACAGACATCGGCGATGTTTTGTGGAAATGCTCCATGTTTGAAGGAAAAGAGACTTTGTACTTTTTCCACATGATTTTAATACAGACACGACCAGTTTCCAGCCAGTGATCGGCCATCATCAGGTTATGGCGGTCATTCGCTGTAACCAGGTCGTCTCTGCATTAAAACCCTGTGGAAAAAATGCAGTCTCTTTTCCTTCAAACGTTTCATCAAACGTCTGAGAAGGTCAAAGGTTCCTCTTGCCTAACAAGACCATATTCGATAATATCATTTGCGCATACCAATAAGCCGTAGTAGATTTCGGATCCAAAAGAAGAGTAATTTGAAATAAAATATGCAATATAGCGAGGATATTGGAAACATTCAGAAGCAGTGCAAAATAGTTAATCTTCTGGAGCACGGAGTGAACTGCTACAGACCGAACAAACCATATATGCGAATTATCTACCACTAAGTGTGCCAATTAAGTATCTAAAAAGAGGAAAACATCAAACGGAGTGAAAAGGAAGAGAGCTGTTCTTAAGATTAGAATCAAGGACAGTGGGTTGGGTCGACGCTACTCTCTGCAGTTGTTTTTAACACATATTTCGGTTTTTACTTTTTTCATTCTCTTTTTATTGTTACTAACCAACGACCGCGATTTTCTTTGACGCATTTTATTTGAAGCTTTTTACCGAAACTACACTATTTACACTTTGGGCTTACTAGGGTGGAAACCGTTTTCCCTATAGTTATCCGGTCATAGGTGACTCTTTCACTTCTTAATTGGTATCTCGATTGTTCTGTGTGCAATACGGCTAGGAGTAAAAAACCTTGATTCTGACAGCGAAGCTACGTATGACGAAGGATTAACAATTCATTGTTTATTCAGAAACTGTTTACCTTCGATACGCTCTGTTTACTTAGATAACAACAATTAAAGTACGCATGAAACGACTTTTCGATTGGATGGACTGCAGGAAAAGTAACAACCTGACATAAGAGATTAGAGGAGACTAGAAAGGGAATAAACAAAAGAAGGGGAATGGAACTTAAAGGCGCACGGAAGGTAGGTTCGCTGAGCGGACGCAAGGCTGAAGGGAATACTCGGAAATAGGATTGGTGAGTTAGAAGAAGGCAGAAATAGGTGAATCTATTTATAAAGCAGCCCGCGAAACGCAGAAACTCGCGTCCCATGGAACCCCTCCAACAGCCGAACGATGATTTACGCGCACGCTACACACGATAAAAATCTGCAAACGCGTAAACCCATTCAGTCCCATAAGAAAAAAAAGGCAAAAGAAGAACGATTTTCGTAAATGTTTGCTTCGAAGGTATCTCGAAATCTTTACGAATCAATATTGTTTTCTTAAGGCTAAAGATGAATGGAAATCCTTTTGATTTACGAAGGCGTCGTTCGAGAGGTCCCTTAAGTTGGAATGAGAATATTATGAAACAGAAATTTACGACGGAATAAATTTACCAAGATTTATTCCGCCTTTGCGAGATTGCGAGGTTATGAAATTGGTGCGTCCTCGGAAAACGGAAAGAGTGGGAGATTAAACATCCTCAACGTAATTAATGACCGCGTAAAAGAAATGAAGAAATTGAGTAGGAAATGGTGACTCGTTTTCATCCAGAAATAGAGTGGCAATTAAAGGAACGATTTCATTTAATAATTCACATGAATCCCAATAGGAGATATTATGAATTACTCCATTGACTTGCGAAATTACAAATTAATTAATTGGTAATTTATACCAAAAGCTTTAATATTTTCCCTATTAGAAGCGCATATTCAACGGTGTTTACTGTAGTTGTACTAGATCATCAACAGAATTTAGACTAATAATATTAAATTCAATTCTAGAGTTTACGGTACAGATGCTGTAAGCATAACTACGGAGGGTAAATACAAGATATATACATATAAAACAATTGCCTGGCTAAATACGCAAGATTAGCTCTCTGATTTTCGTACTCGAATGTGTATCCAGATTGATGGAGCTTACAAATGTACAGAGAATGAGTGCTAGTCGCCTGAATATTCCTGCTCAAAAATTAACATTTAAAAACGCTTATATATAGTTTAATGGGTCGAATTTAAAGAAAAATTGAGAGATTAAATTTAATTTCATCCATTATTATTAAAAATGTTTGAAGCGTTAAGGTCGTTTCATGTCGACTGGAGTTTCTCTCGACTTACTTCTTAAAGATCAGCGTGCCCATCGCCTCAGTACTCAGCATTAGCAAATTATGATTTATCATCCATTATGGCGGCCTGAGGCGTAGCCAAGGGGGCTGGTTTTGATGGTTTAACCCCCCCCCCCATGAGAACAGAGCCAACGATAAATAATAATATAGTGACTCGCAGAGTATATACTTAGACATCAATCTGTTTCGATATTTATTAGATTTTTGGCGGAAGGTTTCCTACCCTTGTTTTGTAGGCGATTCTGTGTTTACTTCATGGTTCTGAAACCTCCCATCCTCAAAGATTTATCCTGGGTACGATCCTGATTAATGCAGTTGCAGCTTCAAGTAGATTGGAATAGTAGATACCATATAGATATATATTATTTGCAGCTATTCACGAGTAATTTTTTCAGTAATATAGGTTCGCACATTAGCGTTCCGAATATCATCGTAACCCAGTCGTCTCCAGTCAACAATACCTGAGATTGTGGCAACCACACACATCCTTTAAACCAACAAACATATGTTGTCGACACGTTGCCCACTGATGTATTATTGCATGTTCAAAGCGCTGGAATGATACACTGTTTGGAATCCATCCATCCACGCAATCCATTATTATCGCATTACAAATATGTACATTACAAGGTATGTATATGCATCGTATTTATGAATTACCTGACTCCTGATGCTAGGTCAAACAGCGGACGTGAAGAAGCAGTAAAAGTCAAGACTATACTGTACTCAGTGTATATATCGAGATAAATATGCACAACCTACGCACGTTGATAGCGTACTTTTCCCTAATTCGACCTTTCCTCGAGTATTGCTGTGCAATTTGGTATCCTCACAAAGTAGAATTCTCCGATCTTGAAATGGTTCAACGTAGAGCGGCAAGGTTTGTGAAGGCAAATTTTAGATTTGCCAGTAGTGTTTCGTCTATGATAAATCCCTCGGGTGGACTTCGCTCAGGGATAGAGGACTTGATTACCGACGTAAGCTTTTCGAAAAGTTTATCACTTCAATCTCATCGACGAGATATTGCTATTCCAGTTAGCAACGTGCGCGAGCTCCGAGAGAGAACTAAGAAGCCATTCAGGGAAGTGATTGCCAGGACGGATAGTTACTTCTGGGTTTTTCCCTCGTAGTATTAGAGAAGCTAATAGCAGTTAGGGTGTGATAGGATTAACGGTGATTTTACACCCCCTGCCACGCGCCATTGGAGGCTTGCGGGGTTAAAATGTAAATGTAAACGTAGAAATCAATTAAGATTCATACGACAAATTACCAAAAGTTTACATGCTCTCATTGTGGACTATAAATTCCACCCTTATATACACCTCTTTTGCATTACGCACCAACTTAACCTTTCCTACCGGTTAACTGATGGAAGGATGGGTGTACCGATGGTACACCCATCCTTCATCGGTTATATTCATTCGCCAACGATGATTATACCCGATTAAATCCAGCTCATCCTAACCCCTTAACCCTATTTGGCAGGAGTCGAATCGTCGGCCTTAGAATCGGGAAACAGTTAACCTGAATAACAAGGCGTCTCAAAATAAAGTCGCTGTAAAAAGATACACGAAGCAAACAATATTAGACTCTATCATCTACGTAGTAATAGACATCTACGTAGGACGTGCGTAACGTGTTTCCATAAACACATCGTTTCTAGGTACGAAAAAAAGTCCTTTTTTATTATCAAAGCCTCCTCCCACACAACTTCTTCCGCCAAAATACGGCTATTATTAAACCCATAGAACGGCGTCCAAAACAAACTAAAATCTGCGAGCAGACGTATCCGTTCGAGCGGGAGATATTTGGAGGGAGATTGGCATGGCCGCACTGCGCAAGAGAAAACCGAATTCAAACGTACAGGAATGCGAAATAAGATTGAAACAGTGCGAGTGGTGTAATTAACCCCTTCTTCGACGGATTACCAAGAGAAATTTCCGCCAAATTGTCGTATTTTTAAGGAAATCACGGTTAGATTTAAGAGGGTACTATGGGTTGAATGTAGGATGAGACTATGGGTTACATGTAGGAGGGGACTATAAGTTAAATGTAAAATGGGACTATGGGTTTTAATGTGAGAAGGAACAATGGATTAAATGTAAGATTGGACTATGGTTTAAATATAAGATGGGACTGTGAGTTTTAATGTAAGAGGGAACAATGTATTAAACGTAAGATGGGACTATGGGTTTTAATGTAAGAGGGAACAATGGATTAAATGTAAGATGGGACTATGGTATAAATGTAAGATTAGACTATGGGTTTTAATGTAAGAGGAAACCATGGGTTAGATGTAAGATGGGTCTATGGGTTAAATAATGTAAGAGGAGATTTGATAGTCCCTATCTCACCAGCAATAAAGTTTCCATTCAAATATATCCTATATTTGTGATACTGCAGGACGAAATTATGTTTTTTTTTCACTTACATTTTTTATTTATAAATTTTATAAATTACAATTTTTAACAAAATAAAGTTGCCTTACACCGATGAGTAAGAAAATGAGTAACTTTCTGAAAATCCTCTGTGAAAATTGCTCCTTTTTTTCGGAATAATGATTTTAGTTGGTCCAATCCTAGTAAGGTCATGCTACCATATCTTGATGTATGAAATGTTTATCATTTGTCTTTTGGTGTATCATTTGTACACTTCTGCCTCAGTCTTGTTCATGACTGTGATATAATGAAAGCTACTGAGGTATGAGTTATGCTGAATAATGGCATTAATTAAGGTTCCTCCATATGCAATGTTACGAAATGTGTTTCTCGTAGAGTCATTGTGCTTCACTAACGTGGGCTTGTTCTGCTTATAGTATTCTGGCTCAGGGAGGAAAGCAAGCGCAAACTACCTCACTCCTCATCTTGCCTAGTAAGCCTCATTTCCCTCTTCTAGCTAATCGTAACTGATGCTAAAAGGGATGAGGTCCCAACCGGCCTTCGGGCTGAATACTTTACAGATAGAGCAGACTCCCTTAATTTCAAAATTTTCTCAAAAAATATCACATTCATAACAAAATTACAAATCCATACGATTTAGCAAAATCGAGAATATGCTACGAACTTAATAATCCTTGCAACTGCGTGCACGGCATCGCTGTTTCTTCACTATATTTTTTTAAAGAAATGTCGAGACTTTGCAGCAATTTTGAAGAAACAGAGACTAAATGAAATACTACTATTCTGTACAACGATATTCACGAAATTACAGTAAATCTAGGAAGTTTAAATTTTTTTGCGAAATTACGTGATTTTACAACATCGTTTGATAAAGCTGTCACTAATTTCGTCAGAATTGCATCCTCCGGTAAATTTAACACGTTTAAAAAAAAGAGAGAGCCTCTGGCGTGACTTGGAGGCGCTCCTTCATCGCAAACCTTGAAGGAAAAAAACCCGAAACCGGTCGTTATTAAAAGTTTATGTAAAATTTACGGGTTATTTTTTCTTCGGGTCCTATTTTAACGTGTTTAACGAGATCTTAACTCACTTAAAGATGACGGCTTAATCCGATCCGTCCAGGGAAGTAATTTTAGACGGGACTAGTTTACTCTGCTGTTTCAGAAAAAGAATCACGTTGCAGGACGTGCGTACTCGTCCAAATCGAGGGTTAAGAGAACGATTCGACAGAAGTCGATTTGACTGGAGAATCGGCTGCAGGAATGCAACAAGAATAGGTCGATTGTTCCCGAGTCGAACCTCCTCTTTTTTTTGCCAGCGAAACATCGCGTGAGAGCGGAATGTGACGTAACCGAGGTTTTTCGCGAATATCGAGCATTATCTTCATCGTTGATCGACCGGATGGAAAGAGGCATTGAGTTGGTCAGGTTCCTTATAAAAAGGGATAAATATAAAACTGATGAAGAGCGCTGTATTTGAGAGTGATTTATTTGAAAGGTATAGCGAAAAGTGTCACGACCTGTATAAAAATTGTGGAGATGAATCGATAATCGCGAGATGTTTTTTGATGCAGGATGCAAACCGTTTAAGGATGGAGCATTAAAGTTCGAGTAAAAGTTGCTGCGTGAATTGAGACATTATTCAATCCCGGTAAATACTTTTACGAGGGAAAACTTTATCAACTGTAGAATCGGTGAAATTTTTGCAGAAACCATCTCGAATAACATACCAGGGGTACCCAGATCCGTAATATGTGGGGAAGAGCACTTAAGAAATTCAACTTTGTTATGAGAACTGTCGTAGCGAAGAAAAAGTCCGTGAGCGACGTTACGTTGCGTTGGTTAGGCCTCATCTTGAGTATGCGTGCAGTGTATGGGATTCCGCCGAAAAACGTTGTTTTCGAGAATACGAAAAAAGTACAGCGAAAGGAGATACGTTCCGTAAATATTATTCCGACAAATCAGTGAGTGTTACTCAAACGCTTCAGGACGCAGGATGGGAATCTCTAGGAGAGAGAGAATTTTAAAACTACTTAATTTACTTAACAGGTTCAGAGGAGATGTAGACATGATTATTAGAAGATGTAGCTGATATTATGCGTCCCCCTTATTACATATCTCGTTCTGATACCGAGAAAAAAAAATAACAATGACTTTATTTGGCGTATTTTAGGTTTAGGAGACCAATCATTAAGCCACCGAGGCCGGAAAAAATAAGAGAAATAGTGCGAGGACTAGTTTCAAAAATTCATTTTTTCCGCGAACGAATCGCGAAAGTAATCGAAAAGGGGAGCAGAGTCATGGTGCATGCACCCCCTGCCACACGCCGAAAGGCGGCTTGTAGGGTACATACGAAGACGTAGATGAAAGACAAGCAGATGACACCCTGTGATATAGAAGTCTGATCAGATACTGCGAGAAAAATCATGGAAATAGATGCTATGAGTAACTGATTCAAAAATTCGTATTTCCGTGACAGGGTCCGACTAGAAAAACAAACATTCCGATGTATAAAACCTCTGCCAAACGCCGAAAATCGGAATTATACAGGGCAGGGAATATACAGTTGGACGCTAAGGAAGTCAAAGATTGATTTGTTAAACACATTCTGATCCATGACTTAAAATTACTTGAGAGAATCCATCATCCAAACCAATAACCTTGGACAATTACTTGGTAGTGGACGATAATATAGGCAGACAATTTTCATTCTAGGAAGCGATGTAAAATGAAAATTAAAAGGATTGATAGGGTTTGAGGGTAGGGATTGAAAAGAGCGTGACGGGGATTCCCTTAACGGACTAATTCGGACGAAAAAATGAAAGAAAAATTGTGGTTTATGCGTGAAAGTCACGAGAATTTACTCGACGCAGCAAAATTCGGATTTTTCGGGCAAAAGTAATTAAAAGAGTCGATCGATTGAAAAACATAGCTGCTTGGTGGGATTGGTGGGATCAATGACTTTTGGATAAAACTTAGGTCTTGGCAGTAAATAATTGCAGAAACAACTAAATATTTAACTGAAAAAAGGTTTTATATACGATAGTGATATTTGAAACAACTTCCCCTATGCATAATAAATGCAATCAAAGTGAGCGTTCGACTTCGTTGGCAGCGGTTCCGGGTTCGGTTTCCGGTGGGGGCTCATGGGCGAAATGACCTTAGCTATCGGCCTTATTCTTTTTTATATCAAAACTACTATCAAACTGTGAAGATCAGTATATTGGAACAGCCGCTGGAAACGGTAACTGGACATCTGCAGAGGTAAGAAAGCTTCACTGGAGAAGCTATTAGGATAGTGATTGCGAAATTATTTTTATATAGAGAGAGATAAGACTCTATCTGACAGGAATGAAGCTAAATACTAAAAAGGTATGAAACATGGAGTAAAGTTGTTCGATGTCACGTGATGTAAAACCGTTATTTTTCCTCAACTAAGCCCACGTTTTCTTAAGTCAATCTCATTAATTACAAATTGTAGCTTAGATAAGGACCTAGCATTTCCACTTAATGAGTACAATCGCTCGCTTGTAAAGACTTTCCTCGAAAGATCTCCTCAAATTTAAAGCGTTTTCCCGACGATGACAGAAAGCTATTTATAAAGGAATACCAGCCCCGTAAGAATTCCAACGACAATCATGCTCTTGAATTAGATTTGTTTCCCAGATTTTTATCTTACTTGGATCCTCACCGCGCCAAAAAAGTGTCTGTCACCGAAAAAAAATGGTCCTTCAGTCCCGCTGCGAACACTTGCATCAATGTTCTCGGGGCACGGGACCGTTACGTGAAGAAACAAGCGATTAACACGAGTAAAAACGTTGCTCACGTTAAAAAAAGACGAGAGAATATTGTTCCCACAGTACCGGTACTTTTCTGGTGCTTTATTTGCGCGCCCTCCCGGAAATGACCTCAACTTCGTTAAGTCATTCGTAGACTTACACGTAATTGTTACTATTATATTATTTATTACTGTCATTGTTGCAACAAACGTATGTTACGCAACAATTTATTCGTCTAAAGTGTCTCATTATCAATGAATGTCGCAAACGATTCTCTGAATACCACTCAATTTCGGCCTGATGTCATTGTTAAGGACAATATAAGGCAGCTTTGCTCCACTGGCGTTATTCATGCGGAAAATGGCTACCCGAACATCACGAAACTAAGACTTTAACAACATTTCAACGAGAAACATTTTGGCAACGAATCAATCAAGCGTACAAACATTTATAAAAGCTAGCGAACTAAGTTTGGGAGTTAGGTACGATTTACTAATACTGCAAACGTTTTCCTCCATAGCTGATTGAATAGTTAAATACCTGCTTTAAAGTGTGGCTCAGTTGCTATGGAAAGTTCCCTAATAAACATTATTGGAGTCACACATATTGTTTTTAACCTGATCTTTCCGGTCGCCTGTGCTGTTCGAACAATGTAAACAACCGGTTGTCTTGGTCCTGATAAAAGGCTATAAGTTTTCAACTGGCATCGCTGGGTGAGTTGATGACCCTGCATTCAGCCATTGATTCTCCATCGATTGCTATGCCCTTAGGCGGTTGACTCACTTTCTTACTGCAGGTGAATCGGCCATGTACACTCCAATGGATGTATATGCCGATCGCTCACTTCACACGAGTCGTTTGCCTGCGGATTTCCCCCGGTGGTCCAAGGTGTTTTGAAACGCGTCCTTTTGTAACGAGCGCTGGCAAGGGGGCGCTGAAAGACGTTGCGAGATTTTAAGCGCATATCGAAATTCATGCCAAAATGACCGCATTCTCTACGCGAGGAGCAATTTAAGTAAACCGCAGCTTTCCATTTACAATCCTCTGAGCTCTTGCTGCGGTCGGACGTCTCCCTTGGGAAATTTCTCATTTCTTAGGGCAGTTTATCAAAATTACAAAACGGGATTAAAGACAAGATTCTGCTTACGCCTCGAATTCCTAACTCATGATAATTTCGTACAATTTCGTGACTGTGTGTACTATGTGACGCATTCTCAGTAAAAGAGGTTCGGGGGGGAACGTTCAGAATGTTAAAATGCTTGCATATCTTATGACAAAAATCTTAAAAAGGCAAGTCTTTCACTGCCTATTTGACGCCTCATTATATGATAAGAACGAGTTTACATTAAAGTGCAACTTGATTATTTAATCGTAAGATGATGCTCGAAGACCATGTGAATTGTAGTAGTGGGAGAGGGAGGCCCAGAAAGATTTTTTTGATTGTAGTAAACGAAATGTTGAAGAGAACTGAGAGTAAAATAAATGCCCATGTAGGGATATATAGATGAAAGAGTGTGTCAGAAGTGAAATATGTGTAAAGGATAAGAAAGCGATGTGAATGGAGGAGGCAAATAACGTGCTTACTCTAAAAAAACTATAAAGGCGTGTATGATTTTCCGAAGAAATTGTACTGTACAATTGAATGTGTGGGTGTTTGCAATAAATTGCAGACTTGGATAAGAAAATATACAATCTAAATAAGTTTAATTACAGAAAGGTTGTTAATTGACGTAACAATGTACACGCAATTTTACGAACAAACACTTTGGGCGATTTTTTATTGCTGTGAAGGAAAGAATGGTATCAGGAAAGAAAAATATCACGGTTTTTTTAAAGAGAAAAGGTACTTTGCTAAGAGAGTACGTCGGTGGTTATTTTACGAAAACAATTACTTATAATCGAATTACAAAAATTAATCCAACAATTACTTAGAATGCAATTAAGGAATAGATTCAACAATTACTTATAACAAAATTACCAAATAAATTCAACAATTACCGATAACTCCGTCAAATAACTGTTCCAACAATTGCCTATAATACTCATAGTCCAAACAATACTACGGTATAACGCTAAATTGAAACGGGATGAGCTATACCATTCCATTGGTTTAGAGGCAAACCTTCCTCATTTATTTCGAATTTTTCATTCACATTATTTAAGATTCACATAATCTAAGCTGGGAATAACACTTACCGAAACTAACTTGAAAAATACTTCATACACTTGAATCAGTGCCAACGCAGGAAAAAACTTTACAGACGTTACAGCTCGGATCAATATGAAGACGCGTCTGATAAAGAAGAGCGAGCCAACATTTCGCCTAATTCGCAAAACCTTCGGAGTTTCTGAATTTTCCTTCTCCTGCCCGCAAACTCCAATTCCGCAAAATATTTAGGAAACGAAACTATGACGTCCGCGATAATGCCTTTCCGTAGTACATCAGGAGGAAATTAATCACTCAATTTAACGACTCATTCCTTCAAAATTACGAAACCGAGCGATTAATTATTTCCCTTGTTCAGCCCCGCACTATCGAAACCGCAAAGACGTTTGGGAATCTCACATCCGTAATTTATTGCATCCGGGGGCAAATCTCTTCCTTCCCACCGCGATACAATCGGCGGTCGTAAGTAATAAGGCAGTCCCGCCGCAAAGAAAAAACAACTGGAGTGAGCATTGATTTGGCGAACCGTGACGCATTCTCTTTTAGTCAGCGCGAGGTGCAAATTTTTCCTTGGAATGAATCACGAAATGGAACGTCCTAAGCAGACGTGCGCGTCCCAAATATGCGCACGGGAAAAAATCGTGAGATTCGTGAAAGAGCCGTGCGCAAGATGTGCGAGGGGAAAGCTGTTAACAAGACATTTCGCGTACTGTACCCACTCTTCCATGAAACAAAGCCAAGGTCAAGAGCAAAGGTGAGAATCGCGGCTGAAATAATTAAAGATAGGAGTGCAACGCGAAAAGCAATGGTTCGTGCAACAATATTCGCAATAATAGCAACGACAATAATCGTAACAATGATGAGAGTCGAGCATTAAACAAGCGAAGAACTACAACAATTAGAGGTAAAAATGCAGAAAGCTACTACGTGAGGCGTTAATTAACGTAATCAACTCAAAGTAATTCAAATTACGACACTAAGATATATTACAAGCCAGTAAGGGAAGGGAATTTACTTTGCACATTGAGGTCTGCGTCTTAAAACCCAAGAATATACAGATGTGAAAATAATTTTTAATTCTTGAGGTGTTACAAGCCTCCTATGTACAGTTGAACTTGGTCTGGTACACAAACATCTTCATATATTACTTCCGAGCCGCTTTCCGGCGTATAACAAGAGGCTTTGATAAATTAAGGCGCTGTGACCAGAACCGCTCTATGAACACCAGGTCAAGGGCAAATAATGTATTCATTATACCATTATTATATCATTAGACTTCCTCGTTCGTTTACGCCATTGTTAATGAAATCCTGCCACCAGCGTAAACAGACGGTTGACCGAGATAGACAAATAAAACAAAAGACTGGTGACGTGCGCGCGGATGGATGTGCAACCGATGGTATCGGAATGTTATATTTTCGTGATTTTTTCCTCAAACACGCTGTGGATAAAAAGTAAAGCCGCAATGGCGTAAGCTGGTGTAAGTAAACAGGCGAGAAAAAAACAATAGCCTGGCAACAAGCGCATTCAAACTTCCACTTCCATTAAATCGGGAAATTTCGATTCGTTCTCCAGTTGACGCCATTGAGGAAAAACAAAACCGCGTAAGCTGGGAGTAAATAACCAAGCGAAAAAAAACAAAACAAACGCCTGGCGAAGTGCGCATAGGAAAAATGTGCTTGGTACGTAACGAAATGGTAATGAACACACCGAGACGCTCATCCTTATCCTGGCATAGAGCCTGGGCGCGAACCGGAAAGCGCGTATGGCCATGGGACGGATTTCTCCAGCGACCTTAAAGATGCGATAACGTCCTAGGATGCAGCCAGACGACATCCAAACACGGGTGATTTGGAGGCATTCCTCGGCGCCTCCGAGACCCTCCCCGCTCGGATCAATGGTAGACCGAATGACATGAACTAATTACTCTCCAATCTCACATCTTAGAAGAGCGAGGATTCACCGTCCTAACCGTGGGAAGGTCAGCGGACGACTGCTGGATTTCAACCATCGATCGGAATTTGTTGAGGGGGCGTAGGAAAAGAAGGGGCAAAGGGAGGGGGAAGAGAACGCGGTAGGAAGGGAAACGGAAGAAGAAAATGTTCAGGGTTGAGAGAAAATGCATGACGGGAAGGGTTGTTTGAGGAGGAAGCAAGGAGGACGGTGAAATGGTAGCAGACGACTCAATTAGAGGTAAAAGGGTTTTGGATTGCCCTCCCTTGTATCGATCCGTGCACACTTGTGTTGTCGAAAAGAAGTCCCACAAGTGCCACATTTGGGACCTATAACCTAAAATATATGTGACAGCCGCAACGAATCTTGTTTATCATCTACTACAAGACGGCCAAATAGACGAGAAGGGGGGAAGCAAAGTCTGCAATATCCGGGTCCAAAAATTTTATTGAGGACCGCATAAGACATTCACTTTATCACAATCATAGAAAGCTTTTGGTATTTTAATCCTCCTTATTTTCCAAGATTTAGGACGTGATATCCAAACCAGCCATTTTCGACTATGACCAGAAATTGCAAGATATATAAAATTTATCCTCGTCTTCTACTTTGAATGCAGACACTCTTTGATCGCCTTATTTCAATCAATCTAGTGAACTATTGATACCTTTGGATACCTAATTTCATTTTGTAACTCTACGTAAATTTTAAACATACATTCTCTGTGTTTTATACGTTGGTAATTCGATTTTTATTTTTTCTCATTCTCGATTACCTGCTGTTTAAATTTACTGTATTATACATAGTATTTGTATGTACTTATTGAGTTTTCAACCCCTTTCTCTGAGGATGTATTCCCGCAACGTGGATTTTTGGCAAAGTCCAGTTTCAAAGATTTTTTCCCACACTGCACTCTTTCTTTTAGCTTATAATAATATTTTGTATATATTATAATAATATACGAGGTTAGGGGAAGAAAGGCTCACATGGGCTTAACCTCACTAATAAAAGGTCTATCTATCTACCTCTTGAAGCCCGTGATTTACAAATAACATAAAATGATGACTTTAAGAATGATTTTCCACGCCAATTATTTCAACGATAACAGTTAAATATTAAGTCGTGGTTTAATTTCGAAATAATTTCCACCAGTGATAAAAAGTACCATGTTTTCTAATTATACATATTCGAAGTTTTGAAATCGTGCACTGCCAGTGTGAATATTCTCCTGATAAGAGATCAAATAATAGTGGAGTAGTAATGATACTTGTTACACGTTTAAAAGATTCCTTGGACAAACGGCTCCTAATGATACTATTGAACTAAAAATGAAACGCGCGAGGAAAAACTTAACAAAGTGAAGGCCAAGAATCGATGAACCTAAAAGAAAACAAGCAAAATTTTTATTTCGTTCAGTTACGTTACTAAGGCACAGTACAATGGTTAAACATAGTTGGTCTCTGGACAAGAAAATGTATCCAAAATTCAGAAAGTTTACCTTCACATTTCCATGACCGTGTGCTTTCAAACATACGTTGAGAGCACACGGCCATGAAAAAGTGAAGATAAACTTCCATATACTCCGAGGATGCATTTCCAGAAAAAGATAGGGCACGTTGAAAAGTTTCTTGCAGGATTAGCGTTCAGGAAGATAGTTTCAGTACAAGAGACAGGATGCGCCGATTTTAACAAGCTCGGTTAGGAGAAGGACTTCAAATTCCTTAACAATAAACGACGTCATTGTAGGAAGAAACGAATTTTAAGTACCTAAACAATTTATTGCCTTCTCAACAATTAACTTCTTGACAATGGAATAACTGTGTCTTGTTATTGTACAATAACGCTTCCTAATTGTTACACTAATCCCTCCACTTATAACATAGTTCTGTTTCGAGAAGGGCTTCAAATTGCTCAACAATAAACGATGTCATTGTAGTGAAAAAAACAGTTTTGAAGTACCTAAACAATTGACTGCCTTCACAACAATAAACTTCTGGACAACGGTATAACTATATGCCCTATAATTTTAGTGGAATTCTTCCTAATTGTTACGCCAATCACTTCCAATTACACTAATTATGTAATTTCAGAAAAACAATGCAACATTTCTTCATTAATTACAATATAGCCCCTGTTTACTCCAGCCGATGATGGCGTGAGGCGCCAAAAAATCTTCTTTTCTGTCCTCTCACCGACATTTCATCTCCCTTCACCGCACTTTCCACCTCTTCCGTTCCCTCGTATACAATTCTGTCACGTAATACATTTACATCCAGCCGAAAAACAAAGCAATACGTGAAAGGGGAATTTTTTAGACATCTCATTCGTATTCCACTTGGACGATTGGAGACAGCGCTGCGGTAGAGCGTTCTAGAAGCGCTGACAAAAATGGATGAATTCTAGTCCGAATTCCATACGCGCTTAAAATTCCCACTTTTGACCGTGGCTTGCGTAATCAAATTGAAAGAATCCGCGCGTTGGAATGTACAGCGCGAAGAGCCTCGGAAACGGCTATTTTTGATACTCCGTCTGCGCCATTAAGATCGATCGTCATTTAGCAAATGATACTGAGAAGCTGATGTCAAGGCGAAAATATAAGGAGTAGATGGGAACGTACGAGAATATATATATTAAACATATTTAGCGCAGTTCTTTGCATATCGCACTATGATAATGATAATAATTTTGTTTAGCTTTAATCAAACTTGAGAAAAAGAAGAACACTTATATAGAACACCTTTACCACAGTATTACTGTGGTAAAGGTATAAGTGTTCTTCTTTTTCTCAAGTTTGATTTAGGAGAACTACCACAAAGTCAATGCCGAAGTAGTAGATTTTATTTAGCTTTAATGTTAATGTTTATGTCCCTTATTATTATTGTTGTCGCAGTTTTATTTTCTAACATCAGTTTTTCTAATGATTCAATAAATAACTGAGTGTTATACTTGGTACACAAGTATGACTAACCATAATAATAACACTTGAAGTAATGCCGCTTTGGAAACGAGAAACAGTGACAGTAGTCCCAATAGTCACGTCAGTAACAGGAATTACAACAAAAGATTTTTACGTGAGCCTTGAAAAAGTAAACATCAGCAATTCATACGCATATTAAAAAATCAGTCATTCTAGAAGCGACATTAATAGTAAGAGTTTTTAGGAAGACAATAAAAAGGTATTTGACTTGGTGAGGAGCCATCGAAGGACCGCATCCGTACCACGATAAGGGAGAAAAATAATAATAATAAAACGATTATGACGACGATAGCCACAAAAAACGATAAT
This sequence comes from Ladona fulva, assembly GCA_000376725.2. NCBI lineage: Eukaryota > Metazoa > Arthropoda > Insecta > Odonata > Libellulidae > Ladona > Ladona fulva. The sequence continues at coordinate 95,531 of KZ308778.1, forward strand.
AATAAAACGATTATGATGATAACAACAATAAAACAATAATACGATTATGACGATAATAAAAATCTAAATAATAATATTAACACTATTATGATGGTAGTAACAATAGAACAACAATAATAAGAAGATTATGACGATAATAACAATGACAAAAACAATAACAATACTAAAACAACTTTATTTCAGCGCGAGATTGAGATCAGTTAATCTCTTCTTACATCTAACCCTAAAACGTATATTGTTCGAAGGTTGCCTATCACATTACAAAGAAGTAAATTCGCGAAATTATTAATGTTGACAAGAGTTTGCTAAAACATATTTTATCTCCGAGTTTCCTTCCGCGTCAATTAGATACGACCCTGACACTATAACGTGACGTCTGTTTTGCGTCAGTGATTGAATGAGAAAATGTGAAATGTGAAAATGTGCATAAAAGCCTTGACAACCAATGTTTCAGAACAACGACAAAAAAGAAAAATAAAGGAACTTCGCTTATTTTAAGGTGAGGTGTGGGTGATGAAATCTTCAAGTAAAATAACATCTGCGCGTATACGTTTTAAGAACATTTTTATTTGTGTACCAATAAAATCTATTTCCCCCGTTGCTATGGGAATTGACGGTGAAACGAGAATTATTGATCGAATTTCAATATTTAGAGTTGTACGAAAAATAAACAAAATATTAACAAACGAAACCCGGGTCCAGTACTAGTCCTGTCAGAGTTTTTCATATCCATTCACTCCGGAGAATATTCCTTGCGGCACGAATTTTCGTGCAATAACATCCTCATCCGATTTCATGATTATTTACGACGACAGGCAAGGAAAATCCAAATCTTTTACATCAGGATAGCCAAGTTATCTGATAGCCTTTTATTAATATTATTACTGTTGTTGTTGATATTACTATTGTTATTGCTGTTGTTATCATGATTCTTATTGTTGTTGTTGATATTACAATTGTTATTGCTGTTGTTATCATTATACTTATGTTGTTGTTGATATTATTATTATGTATCACAATACATTTGCATGTAAACTATCCATACACCATAGCCTAGCAGTCTTTTAGTTTAGCACTCTTTCTGCACACGCTAGAGGCCCGCGAATGTCACGAATGAATAATTCGGATTGACATCGTACGTAATAAAACACTGTCGCCGTGGAGACATAGACGACTGGTACGGAGGTGGGAGTCAATTTCATAGAATGCATTTCTCACGATGCAGCGTCTAAGAGTTGATGCGGGCAAATATAAAGGACAAGGTCTTCGAGCAGATAAGCTTCGCCGCATTCTTGAGGACTGCGAAGGGATTATGACCCAGAAAAAGGGAGGAGGAATCGATCCACCTGAGGTCAACACTCCTCAATAACTTGATTTCGTGTCAGAAGTATGGGGAGAACCGCAGGGAGTGCACACGAATGCCAGCGTCCTCGTGTTTACCAAGTGCAACCCATGAGTTGCCATGCAAACAGCGCGAGAACACATTCCTGTATTATTGTAGATTGTAACAAGGCTACAATTAATTGTTGTGTAGCGATGCATGTATTGAAAATTGAATTATTGAAATTAGGAAAGTGTGACGCTAAATACAATAAGTCTTTGTGTAGCTACTGATAATCGAATTATTGAAATGAACAGGCTGTATTTTTGTTTACCTCGTAAAGAAGATAAATAAGAAAATAGAATTTGTATTTCCACACGATATAATTATTCGGCCGGTTTTGGCTTTACAGATCAGGTAATCAATGAAAAATAAAGTCTAGCCGAAAATACAAATTGAATTTTCCTATTTATTATTTGGCGTTCCATGATGTAAGGTGGAATCATATTGATTACGTACGTGAAGAAGAAATTAACGAATCCATTTTGTGCAAGAAATATAATTTAGCTTATCGTGGTCGATTTAAGGTTTTAAAAGATAAATGAAGAGTATTTTTCGATGCAAAACAACGAAGAAAATTTGTACCAGCAATGGAATTACGAAAAGAATTGAAGCAAAATAAATCTTCACAAATTGTGATATTTTTTCCTAATTTCGCATGTCCTCGGAGAGAAAATTTCTCTTGGTTAACCTAAGTTCGTTTCTAACGATAACAAGGAGAAAAAAGGAACAAAGCTATCGGCTGGGGACAACGGCCTGGATAGCAGCAAAAAATCTTTTGTTTGTAATTAACTCATGATGATGATGACGAAAAAATGGGTGGATAATTCCATAAGAGAGGTTTACATGACATACACGTAATATTAAGATAGAAATATATATTTTATATTTTTAAATAGCATATTTTCCCTGCGGAATTGTATGTGTATAACAATCTTTAAATATCACAAATTTTCATTTAAAATGGATATTTGGTGAAGAACGTATGGGTTTGCAATCATATGGGAATCTCTACAGAATATTTTTTTTCGCAAATTCGACCGCTGTTTAGACAAAAATACTTTCTCAAAAATTCGTTTTCAGAATAAGAACGGATATTAATGCTCGCAAAGTAGCGACTCCTGCGTGAACGCCCTGCAGAGATGCCAGGATATAAACGATAAATTTGGTAAATTTTCGCCGAAAAAATGTTTCTCGTACTCTCAAAGATATATGTATAGATACGTACAAGCTTTGAAAGCTGTATATTTCACTGCTTTTCCACAAGAAATTTCCAAAAAATCAATAATTTTCCCCTTCTAAACCAGGTTCTCCCCTTAATTAAAGAACCCGTAACTACTGCTCGGGATGAATACGAGTTTCTGAATGCACGAGAAGGAGAACTCGTGTGATACTGCGTATGATTAATTACAGTTTCCGGGAAACTTTAACTGCGTAACGTAAAATGAAAAGCTGAAGAGCTACGAGCGAAATAGAGCGTTATCTCAAAGAGTGATCCGAGGCTCATCAACTACACATCCGACGGTCAGGAGGAATCCCGGGAAATGCATATATAAATAAATATATTTATCAGCCTTATATTCGCCCGCCTCATGCGTCACTTTTCCCCTCTCATGGTGTTTCCCAGAGCCTTCGCGTCAACGGAATCTTTGGAACTATAAAAAAGCGACGGAGGGGCGGACGAGATACATAAATAGAGAGTCGAAGAAATGTTATCGGACGGCGCAACGTAATGTTTCTCCTGCACCGTCCATCTTATTACTGGAATATGTGTCATGTGAGTGGGAAGGGATGACTGCCATTACCCATTGGGAGCCGTACGTAAAGAGAGGCTTTGACAGGAGTGCCAACATTGAAATTAACGGAGGGATGAGCGGGAAAATGAATTCCTTTACTCCTACAAGTTTCCTTCGGCTATATCATAATGAATCGAATATATTTTGTCCGAGTTTCGGCACTGGATCGATGAAAATCGAAATGGAGAACCATAGCCTTCAACTTAAATAAAATTTTGAAATGTTCATTACGAATAAAATGTTGGTACAGAAGAAAGTATATCTATAATTTACTTTTGAGTGAGTCTTCAGCTGTGATATTGGTGATGCTTAACCCTTTCTCTTCCATGACTTTTGAGATTTTCCAACCCAGAAAGCTCACGCCTTATTTTTGAAAATTTCAAGGTTTTTTTTTTTAATTTTCTTGGGAGCTTATTTTTCGGTCTATGATTTTGAAATTGTCACGAAAATGAACAACACATAATTGTTGACACATAAGAATAATTATACAAAGCAAAACATTATTTACTTTCATAAAAATAACTTGTATTAATGTAAATGAGTTTCTACACAAAGCCAATATATCGGCAACTTGAGCGTCTAAGGATTACTCGCATTTACGTCTACACTAATACCCTGCAAGCCGCCTTTCGGCGTTTGGCAGGGGTGAAAAAAAACCAAGCGTTTGATTTATTTCTTTAGCTATTTATTCTGGTTCGTCTTTATAAATGCTATGAAAATTGTTATTCTTATGGCCAGTGTGCGATAATCACGTGTCCTATTATAACTTATATCACGCAGGCTAAGTGAAGAAAGTAAGGATAAACTACCTCACTCCTCATCCCACTTCCCACTTCCAGTGGATGTTTTTCGGTAGGGGTTTTACTTTTTTTCCTAAGTGCAGACTATGCTTTCTTACCCGCTAAACACTCCCCTATTTTTATAGCTTTTTTGTTGTTTATTTTGTGACTTTTTCTTTTGTTTGTACCCATTGTTGCCAATTTAGCGATTTAGTCGCTAGATTTAGCGCCTTTTTTCCTTTATTGACAATTATTCTGATTTGGCGACTTTCCGCACTACACGGTGCGTGTTCTATTACTCTTAACACGTTTGACTTAATTGAAAATTAAATTAACGTTAAATTCAGTTGATAAAAGACTAAATACTCACGGAATACATTTAATGTGTATTTTATGAGCTGATATTTAAGTTATAGTAGCGAATTTAAGCTATCATATTTTTTAGCTACATTTCAGCGATATTTTTTCTGAGTTTAGCGACTTTTTTATCAACTTTTAAGAGCGCATCTAGCGAAATTTCAAAAAATAAACTGGCATCTATGGTTGTACCTCTTACTTGGAAATCTTCAACGTAAAAGGGTTAGATTTAAGAAGATGCTGATCTGTCTCAATCACACCCTTAAAAAAGATGCTTGATTATATTATTATTCCGCCTAGTAAGCCTGACTCTCTCTCTCAAAAGCTTTTGTGGCTAATGGTGGAGGGGTTGAGGCTCCAACTAGACTTCAGGGTTGATGACTTTTCAGACAGTCCTGGAAGTGAAGACGACATAAGGGCGCCAATAGGGTCGAGAAAAAGGGTAATTCTGGTGAGTAATCGGCGCCAGGGCTACTTTTAATCCGTTTGTCGACGAGGAGTCAGCGATACCAATATAACACCTCGAGGAACACGTGGGTGACCAATCAGAGGTCGGCATTCCCATCTCAAGGTATGTTTTCCTCCTATTTCGTTAAAGAGGCGTTTTAATCATCTCTCCACGACTTAATGCAGAAGTTGTGTAGCCTCCACACGTAAGAAAACATGAAAACATTTGATGGAAACTAATCGAGCACATATTTCACTTACAAGGCACTGTTTACACAAATAAAAATATTATTTTCTGACGCAACGAAAACTGGAAATTATGCTATCCGAAGAGAGGCTTCGGTGGGAATATGGCATGTTATGTAAACGTCCTCCTGTAAGGAAGTCTTCTATTATATAATCCACTGCGAATCCGAATTCTTTACTTCAATGAATATGAACATCCTGGCCCAAAACATACACAAAATAGAATTTCTAAGCTGAGGTTATTTTAATGACGAGCCGCTACCAATCATGATGCAATTCCTATTAAATCTGATAAAAATCTTCATCGATATCCGAGATATTATGGATAGAAATCTAAATTACTCCTCAGTAATAGAAGACGGTTAATGGAAAAGAAATGTGTTCAGTCTTGTCTATTGTTATTACTTGTCGAAATGTCTAAATTGTTGCGTAAGCAAAATCATTGTCGTAAGCAAAATCTATAATGAATAGGGCATTTGATACATAGCAACAAAGAATCAATTAAGTAAATGTAAACACATTTGACATATATTATTAACATTTAAACGTTTTCTGTATCATTTTAACTCTGTAATAAAATGATTCTGACAAACTACGTACATTTTACCTCCATTCTAGCTGTGTATCAAACTGAAATCACTGCATTTCGGCACATCAGATACCAAATCAGAATAAATAAACAGCAATTAAAGTACCTGAAGTTAAAGAAACAACATCAAGATCTTCAACAGCAGACAAAGAAACGGCAACGCCGGAAGGACATGCATCTGGAGGCATAATTAAAGCATTCGGACGAGATAAGCAAATGGAAACCAAGGTCTTTACAAGTCATGGGCATGTAAATTTAATCTACTTTTGCAGCGCGAATCTTTTGGCAGTGGCACCAACCCACTGCGGCCGCGGAGGAATTAATCAATAAAGGCGGCATCTAGTATCTTAACATATAAATATTTATGCGCCACGTTCTATTCAAGGTCCTTCTCGGAACTCACGCGCCCGTCCTTACTATACTTCAAATAAATAGGTTGAGCAACTGCGCTAAAAACAAGAACATCAAGGATCCGAAATAGTCCCAAGAGGTAAGAAAAAGACCGCGTCGAAAAGTTAGGGCTATTCATGCGTTAAAACCGTAGCTAATGGTAACAATGGAAGGAAATAAACAGTTTGATTAATGGAAACAAACAGGCGAGGAAGGTTATTTATTTTAATCCAGAGCTGGAGGAAATCTATCCGTGGCGGAAGTGCAAATCATACAGAGATATAAAATCAATCGTAATTCGAATCATGTAGGACTTCAATCGCTACCGTAAATGTTTTCCGCCCCATAAGCTAAGAGAAGGTCCATGCACTATCTGCATAGAAACTCCTTGTTTTACGAGGATGAAATTCAACGACTCTTTGTTGTATTATTTTACCGCATTGCTGCATTGCCTACTGAAGGAAACAGGAAAATAAATCAGTTACTTAGATTTCATTTAAACGTCAATTAACATAAAATGTTTTATCTATTTCTAATCTGTGTTAATATCTTGGTGGCTAAAACTATAAGTCGTTTGGAAGTTGTTTTCAAAATTAGCCAGAGATATTTCATCAAACACTGGAGAAAATGATTCACTTGTTAGTTTTACATATTGGTTATAACCTCTAAGATATATTGACGTCGCTAAAAATGTATTTTTAATGTTTTCTTTCGATGTTCAAGAGGCTAAAATTATTCGGTATACGTTTTCGGTTTCGGAAATTCCATCTTTCTAACTTCTGCAGACACCTTTGGCCTGCGTCGGCTACCAATACAACTGGTGGCAATTATTATAAAAGTGTTATCTTCTGGGATGTCCTTCATTTCATTTCATCAAAACTTTCCAGTTATTTTCTGTACTTTATTATTCCGTACATTATTATTTTAAGCTGTTACGATAAAGTTATTACCAATTCTTACACAATGTTTCATTTCTCATATTTAATTGATATTCACCGTTGCAGATCGCAAAAATTCGCTAAAGCTCAGGCGATTTAAACATCAATTGATTAAATAATCAATATTCACAATATATAGAGGGTAATTCAGCGCAAAATAGAGATGATTAAACATAATTCCAATTCAAAAGATGTTTATCGACATTAATTGCGCCAGACTGGAATAGCTACGTAAATTTTCATGGACATAGAGATTTTTAGGAGAGAATACTCCTCCCGACTAAGGTGAATACCAGGCAGAATACTTATTCCCCTCACATAAGTTGTTTCTGACTATGATTTCATAATTGCTCCTGTATTGCATGCATTCTGTAATTTTAGGGTTACTGTTGTTCAATTATGATATTACCATATTGCAGCATTTTCAGTGATGTGGATGATGATGTCTATGGTGATAATAACAACAACAATAATAATAATAACAACAACAATATTAATAATAATAAAATAAGTATCTAGTATTACAGATATCTCCCTACAAAAATCTGTAATACTAGACACCTGCTCGATAACAAGAAAATTTCTCTGTAATCTGTAATCATAATCAGTATAATATGAAATACCATAAAAAATGATAACAATATAGGAACATGTGACTTGGTAAATACCCGTCACAGGTTCAAAGATACCACAAAATGTGAGAATTAAACTATAATAATTATAATCATTCTCGATAATTAACTTAAGTGATGGCATTCAAAAAGGCACCTATCCAATCCTAGGAATAAATAATATACTGGTATAAATACAATAATAATATAAAAATGCAAAAGTACCGAAAGGAAATCACTAAACGGCTTTCATTGCATATAACACGATAGATTTAGAAAGGGTGGGTTGGTCCAGGAGTTTTATTACATGAAAGTATACAAGGGGGTACTTTGGCAAGATGTGCTCCGAAATGAAACCAAAGATATACCTGAAACCGTTAATGCCAAACGTAACAAAACCATAAGAAACTAAAAGACTCGTAACGACTAAGGACTGCTAAGGAATGCAAACGGAACAGCGGTAGTTTCACGCTCTTGCACGTGTAACGGCGCGAAAAATTAAAACGCCATGTTTACGAGTAGCATTAAGTTCGTTTGGAAATGGAAACTCATCAAAACTAAGCAGAAGGTGGTGTTCGAGTGTTGGAGAGTTAAGCTCAGGAAACCTTTCAAGTTTCCACCACTCCCTAAAGAAGGGAGTCCTTTGCCAACTTCCACGAATCCGTCCCGCGTCATAGAATTTACACAATGCAAACATTTCGCATGCTTCAGCCCGAGATTTTCTCTATAATATTTAAGAGGTTGAAATCCTTAGTATTCGACATGGAGGCTTGCTGTATCAACATACCATCTCTATTGCTACTAGCTACCTAAAGCATTGGAGAGGGAATGATTGTTACTAGACATGCTGAGGAGTGAGGTACGTAGATTAACAATGGTTTCCCTGCTAGGCCAGAATTCTACGAGAGAAATTTTCCAGCGTAATAACCCCATAATAAACGTCATAAAGCAATCAATATGAAGGCCGAAGTTCAATGTCATCTGTAGCTTATACATCACCATGGCAACATAGAAGACTAAGGCCCGGTAGTGTAATGTATACTTAAAATGGACTTTAACAAATGTTCACTTTAGGGCATTGTAGTATAATAATTTTTATAGAGTTTAGAGTGAAGATTGTAGTTAATATCAAAATCCAGGGGCCTCCGGATAGCAATATAGGTAACGCGTTCGTCTTCGGCGAGAGCGGTTTTGGGTTCGATTCCCGGTGGGGGCTCACGTGCGATATGCCCTTAGCTATCGAAGCACTTCTAAAACTACTACCATTATGTTTTAATCCTGCATTCTTAATTAATTCTTGGTGATTGAAAGCGTTCCTTCTTTTGGGTAATTGTTGTGTAGCATTGTTGCAAGTATCCAATAATGAAAAGCCCCAGCAAGCCCACACACGCAACAATAGCTTATTGTGAGCTACATGTTCACAATTGAAGTAATTAAGGCAGTGAAGTGATTGTTAACTACATGTTCACAATTACTTCACTTCTTTCACTACCAATGCCAACCCATCATAAATATGTACAGGAGATTAATTTTTAAAAAAACATTATAATACTGGGCTTTTAAGTGAAAATTAGCGAAGTCCATTTCAAATATACACTATAAAAATTTCCCAGCATCGAGATTGCCGTGAAATAAGCGGAGAAATAATTTTCTTCTGAAAAAATATGGCGAAATTAGACTCGCTTAAAATTTCGCTCACGGAGGGGGAAAACAGCGAAAAGCTCGCAAAAAGTCTCGAGAAGCGTGGTCCGTTCGAGATACGCCAGCACATACCGAAGACATCTGGATCCTCGCCCGCTCTCTTTTAAGAATCGCGTCACCCGCCCTGATTATCGTCAACGACAGTTCTTCCATAAGTCTCGGTTTTCCGAAATTCTCTCTAGATTTTAATGATCTTTTGGGAGCCTCATTTTTGGGAAAATGGTCTCCGGGACACTGGGACGCTCGAATGTCAACTTTGTTAAACACGTCATTCGTCGAATCTCTAATATTTTCTCAAATGATTAATCATTCTATGATTTTTATTACCACTGAAATGCTTTTATCAAATAAACGTAAGGCTCCTTGAATAGCCAAGTGGATTATGCGTTCGACTTTAATGGAAGCGTTCCCGGGTTCGATTCCCGGTGGGATTCAATGCGTACGAAATTACCTATGAATTGATGAAAAATTAGCGAATTAAGGTGTGGAATTTTTTACACATGCGTAATCATAATGTACATTAAATGAATAATAAAAGAAAATTAAAAATTAAACAAGGCTAGTATTATCGTAAAGAATCTAAAATGTCCTCAAATGATAGCGAAAATTTCGTTGTAACACTGTTCAAAGAGCTTCGACAGCTGAGGTCATTTCGCACATTGGTCCCCTGCGAGAATCGAACCCGGGACCACTATTACCATAGGTGAACGCGCTGTCCACATGGCTATGGGATATACATTTCCACATCCGTAATAACTTTCCACATTTTCGAATTTTTGCGAAAATTCATTCGGACCCATACAAATAAACGATAGCTGAGCAAACAGTAATTTAGGCTACACAAATTGCAATGTGTCTGTCTCCGCCTTCCGCGAAAGTCACGCCTATTCATATTCATTGCAGCAGCGTATGTGGCAATAGAAAGATGCAGAAACGCATGCTCAATCGTGAGATAAACTGCCCGAATCCCATCAAGTAATTGTGGAACTACGGGCTGGATACAAGACCCTTCTGTTCGCGAAAACGGAGGCCTTCGAAAGCCAAGACACCGCGAAACCAACCAACAATCCCCGGAGGGCTGGAGCAACGAAAAATAAACATCGCAGACACGGGGAAAGAGCATCAAAGAGCAAGAGGCCTTTGTAAAGGGCGCAAAAGAAGTGCGATTCAGCAGACTGACCTCGTGTTCCGTAGCCCTGAAGGCAGAAGACGTGGTTACGGTTGCGGACTTCCAGTGAAGCGGGCGACCGGGGTAGCACGGGGGATCCTCTATCCTGTGAACCATCTCTATCGGATGCCCTCAGGGGCGATCTCAACACACTGAGCCGGAAGGAGAGGCGCGACTATTTATAAAAAAGGCAGATCTAAGCTTCCCAAAGTCTCGGGACGGACTGATAACTGCGGAGCGCGAGTTGCAGAAGTTATGGCGTTGGAGAGATGGAAATTCCGCCTAAAGAGGGGAGGTTTAAGGCTTTACGAAGAAACGGCTGAGGAAGGAAGAGAGGGAGAGTGGTGGGGAGAGGCCCCTGTACGAGGAAAAGGCGGAGGCGTGCTCGGAAGTTTAGCGAAAATAAACTAATTACGTAGAATAAGCGGGAGTTTATTTTCGCGACGGCCTATGATTTACTATCGCGATATATACGACAAGGATTGATTCTAGGACAGTCTGGGAACATGTTGTCTTGTCTTGTTTTAAAAAATACATGCGCACGGTATTTCAGGAATCGTACAAATCCCGCAACATACGTACAAATTCGAGTGTCTATAAATAAATATGTGGTTCACAATAAGCTATTGTTGCGTGCGTGGGCTTCCTGCGGTTTTCCATTATTGGGTACTTTCAACAATGCCCTGCAACAATTATCCAAAGGATGAAAGCGCTCGCAATCAGCAAGAGTTAATTAAGAATGCTGGATTAATACATAGTAGTAGTATTGGTAGAAGTGCTTCGACGATTTAGGTCATTCCGCACATGTTTGCTTCCACCGGGAGTTGAACCCGGGACTGCTTTATGAAAGAAACACAATGAAGCTACAAATTAACCCGGAAAGAAGTTAGAATAGAGTTTCATTTTTAAACTGAGCGTTTCAGAATTACATCGAAAGAATGCCTGCATCAAATCGAATTATGTAAAATTTTTATTTTTTTTCACTGCAAAGCGGTCGGTTTCAGATATATGCAAATTTGTGTAATTATAAACAAAAATTTAGTCAACAATTAGCTCTTTTGTAGCGCGCGTGGGCTAGCTGAGGCTATTCATTATTATATAATGGCAACAATGCTACATAACAATCACGGAAAAGAAGAAGACGCGTGCTCCACGACAGCCAAGTGGGCAACGCGATCGCCTTCGGTGAAAGCGGTCTCGGGTTCGATTCCCATTGGGGGCGTATGTGCGAAATAACCAAAGCAGTCGAAGATTAACAATAATAGTAATAATAATAAAGCGCTCGAAATCGCCAAGTATTAATTAAGAATGCTGGATTAATAATTTATATAGTTCCAATTCAAAAGAGATGTAATTAATTACGTACGGGAAAGCAATTTATTTAATTTACGATAGCTCCAAAGCTCCATCTCGTCCTTGGAAGGTTAATGTTCTAAGCATTGGATAGATCAAAAAGGAACTTTTAAATCTGTTCTTCTGTAACTCGTTTCAATCGAAACCTAAATATCAAAGTTTTAAATGTAATTTTCGAAGGATGAGAACCTAAAACTATAAAAATTACGAAAACTAAGGGAAAGTTAGAAATGGAACAGGAGATTCCGTCATATCATAGGGGAAAATTTATTATACGCAAGTGATTCCAATTGCATTCAAAGTATTCAGCCCCTAAACCTGTTTGAACCACATAACCTTCGCCTCTAGCTACAAAAAAGCACTAGAGAGGGAATTAGGCTTACTAGGAAAGATGATGAGTGAGGTCTGCCGTTAGTTTATTCACAGAAAAGCGAAAAGCTATGAGTGAATAAATTCCACATTAGTCCTGTACAGTCACCTCAAAAACAAAAATTTTCATTCCTCATAGCACTCAATAAGATGCAACCGGGATGACTGCCATTATTCAGCATCAGACATTCCTCAGTAGCTTTCAAATTTTCACGGCTAGAAAAATACCGAGACAAAAGAAAGATACATCTTTCTCTATCCTGCATCAAAAGACAAAGGAAAACTATGCCATCCGTCAAGGTTACCGGGAAAAATTTTAGCTATCCTGGCTCAATTAAGATTTTTCATTGGGGAAATCTGTCAGTCAGATCTGTTCATTCATCACCTCAAAAATAAAAACGGAAAATTCCGCCCTAATAAACAATTTAAGACAACAATGTGTGACTTAACACAATAATGAACGACTTAATCCAACGATAAACAACGTACTACGACAATAAAAACCGTAATGAAACAATGAACAACTTATTACAACAATGCCAACATCAGCCGGAAAATATAGAAAGCAATTAAATCCGTTTCTCTCCATACAAATTCGATGCGTGTTTAAATTTAGACAGCACGCAACTCGGGGGCCGATGCTTTCACGAGCGTCCTTCCAGTTAAAAAAGGTTCCCGGCCTCATGAAGCCCCTCCTAAGGATATCTATAGAAATAAAACCATTTAACGTTCGAGACGTGATGTTTTCCGAGAACTCTTTTACTTCCTACTTTCTTAGAGTCTCCTGAAGGAGGCGAAAATTGAATGGTAAACAAAAGAAAGGCGGGATTCTCGTGATTGAACCGGTGTGACGACGTGGGTGACTGAAGAGGGATCTGAGGAAACGCGAAAGTTTCCTCCCATGCAAAAACCTTTCCAGGAATCGGACATTTCTAATAATAAATCGAAGATTAACGCGCAGTTTCGAAGCTAGTATGTCGTGGAACGGTTTTGTCTCCCGGGAAACCTTCGGAATGATTTCATTAGCGGAAATAATTGCGTTGGTCGCTAGACAACGAGTTACGAGGGCCCGAGGAAACTTAATTTAGGCGCGTGGAAACGTTAAAACACTCGGAGATGTTAAAACACTCGGAGATGTTAAAACACTCGGAGATGAGGAATGCGACACATGAATGGCTATGACCTAACACCTGGCAATGAGTATGTGGGATGTATGCTTTGTTAAAGGTTCAGATTTCCTGTGAAAGACTCGGAAAAACACGCTGTAAAAGCGAACGTTACGAAGTTAGTTAGTCGCGATATATAACGGCTGCGAACTTACTCAAAGATCTATCAATCTAGCCATTAACTTACTTGATTACTTGAGACATTGATAAAATAAGAAATTCTGTTGTGAATTCCACATAAATTTAAATGCACGACCGGTTTCGTCGCAGTGCGACATCATCGGGTACGGTAAACTTGCTTGAGGTATCTGAGAGAGCAAATACTTTCCGAATGAGTGAGTCACCTTGAGTTTTAGCTCTGAAAAACTTGATTGCCAATTTGTCCCCATCAGTTAAACTTGACAAGACCGCAATTTAGCCAGATTTTTCCTTATCGAAACGTGGAATTGTAGTGTAGTGATCTGTCCTTCATAAGATGGAGAAGTTTATTAAGGAAACGTAAATAAATTGATTCTACGAAGAAGGTCTCCTCATGACAATAATGGAGATCGAGTCGAAACGAGCAACAATAAACAAAAACACAACAATGAAGAACTTAATACAACAATAAAACTTAATACAACCATAAACAACTTAGTACAACAATGGCAACTCAAGCGAGCCTCAGCAACTGAAGCCAACAATACCAATTAAGCCGACAATGCGAAATTAAGACAACACTATGAACTTGTTTTTGAGCAAATTCCGAAGAACAAAAAAGTAGTCACCATAACTCTCTCCTTATCGCAAAATTCAGGACGACGAAAGCCAAAATACAATTCATATAAAAAACCTCACTCCAAGGAAAGACGATTCTATTCCGCCATCTTCTAGCACGCGCACATTGCAGACAATACATGCCTCTCCACAAGAACACAAGGCCGCCTCTATATCCCCAATACTTTCACGATATCCTCACGAAAATAAAGCCCACCAAACACGCACTCGCACACTCGAGAAGAAAACTCCCCGCGGATGTCCTTCGGCCGTCCAACTCATAATGCATTCGACATACGCCGAGTGCCGCGCGATTCTTAATGAGCTCCTCCAACCGACGAAAAGACCCCAACTTTTCTGCGTGTCCCTTTATCCGTGCTTTTTACCCACCTGTTTCATAGCCGAGGTCTTCTCCGCAGTGACTCCTTCCGTCTCCATCCTCGCCCTCACAGCGGAAGCGGCTGACTGCTCGCTGTAGCTCACGTCACCAGCCTGCACCCTCTTCACCTCCGCGGTGTTAGCCGTCGCCCTCTCCGCGCTGAAAGAGTCCCTAACCACCTTCGTCTTCGAGGCGGACGTCATCATCTTCTGCTCGAACTTGGAAGAGGAGTTCACGTGGTGGAAGTGCCCCTGGGCGTGTGCCTGCGCGTGGACCCCGAGGGGGTGCACCAGGGGGTTCACCAGGGCGGAACCCGGGGTGGGAGGGGTGTCTGGGTCGGGGAACGTGACCAAAGGCTCGGGGGAGGACGGGCTACCGCCGGGGGTGCCATCGGTGAGTTCGGTGGCTCCGTTGGCGAGGTCCTCGATGGAATTTTTCAGCAGGGAGAGCGGTGTTGTGGGGGAGGGCGACCTGGGGGGAGAGGTCGTTGGTAGCAGCGGCATGGAAGGCGGGGAGCACGACACGATGGAGCGGGGGGGTGATGGGGATGGGGAGGCGGTGACCGCAGCGAGGCCCTTGAAGTTCGCACTCCTGGTGGTCTCGCTCTGGCTGGTGGTGCTGCTGCTTGACAGGTTCTTCATCTCCGTGATGCTCGACTGCAGTTCTGAAAGGTCCGACTTGACCGAGGAGGCTTTCATCTCAGACGAGGAGCTGACCAAGTGGCTGCTGCTGTGATGGCTGCTACTGCTGTGGTGCACCCTCTTCGCCACCCTGGAGCTGCTGCTAGTGCTGCTGCTGGTGCTGGCGAGGTGCTGATAAAGAGAGGGAAAAACAAGGGAGGAGATTATATTGGGTCGATCGCGCGTCGTCATCGATGCCGTCATGACTTCCATGAGGTATCTTCGCTACCTGCACAGTCACGTCGCATCCATAGGCTACGGAGTGAACGGGCGGAGGAAGTTGCGCAACCGCGCGTGTATTGTTCTAAGAAAGGTGTGTGATTCACGGAGGCGACACCCGAGTATTTTTGGCACTGCAGCGGCCATTCCGCAGAAATGTGCTTGAAGTCTGTATTAGTCCTGCGCGCGAAAATAAACAAGTTTGTTTATGTAAGTCGCCACGGAGACGACGATAACAATCTCGCGTTCGGAGGCTACCCTTCAAATGCCATTCATTCCCAAGTTTTATGTCAACGGACGTGCTTTCGCCGAAATTTTCGGAGATTGAAATCTGAAGACAAATTTTTTTTTAGCTTTCTTTAGAAGGGGATGGATAAAATATTGGTCCGACTGCCATATCTTGATGATTGAAATATTTATCATTTGTCTTTTGGTAGGAGATAAAGAAAAATGTATCATTTATATAATTTTGTCTCACAATCAGTCTTGTTCATGGCTGTGGTTATATGATAGCTACTAAGGCATGCGTTATGCTGAATTATGCATTGACTAAGGTTTCTCCTTATAATTGTTACGAAAAACGTTACTCTGAGAGCCATTGTGCTTCACTGACGTGGGCTTGTTCTGCTTACAGCATTCTTGCTCAGTGAAGAATGCAAGAGCAAATTACCTCACTTCTCATCTTGCCTAGTAAGCCTCATTTCTCTCTCCCAGCTGTCTTTAGCTGATGATAGAGGGAATGAGGTCCCAACCGGTCTTCGGGCTGAATCCTTTACAGACAGCTGACATTTTACGTCAAAATTTCATTCAGAAATCGGAACTCACTCGGAATATTTTATGAATCAAACTTAAAAATAAGCGTTACGCAAGGGTGGCAGCATCTCGTGCGCTTCGAGAATTCCGATTTACGTGGAGAAACCTGGAGTTCTTATGTAATGCATATTACGGTATTTGTTTTCATCACCACTTCTTACAGATGATCGACTGCAAGAATTAAATTATTGGATCATAACGGTGACATGGCGTAGATTTTATACCCACTAGAGAAAAAGACGAGACGAGAAATTTATTTTTATATTCCGCCTTTTTGACTCGGCGAAAAACTATGAAAATATAATGGACGATAGAATCACTGGCGATATTTTTTGTCATTAAAACATCCTAACGTTCCTCGCATTCCAGGGTGCGTTTTGTTTATTCCTTAAAAAGGCAAATACAGCAAAAGAGTGATTCAGCAAACCCATTCATTTCTCTGCAAACATGGCACTGACAGACTATAAAGTTAGTTGATAGGAGCTCTCAAATCTCGCCCGAAGGAAGCTAGTAAAGTATATGAGTAATCGTAGGCATTTTCAGTAAAAAAAATTAAAAATTTTACATACTATTTCGTATCGATGCAGACTTCCTATAACTAAAAAGTGTAACTTTTCCATAAGACTCTATTTTAACTTCTTTGCGGGTTAATTCGTAGCTGCATTACATTTTTTCATCAACAACAATCTAAGCACAACACGAATCATTGTTTATGTCAAATTTCAAGAAAAAATATCAAGGTATTAAAGAAAAATGAATAGATTCGAAATTCTTTCGGAGAAAAAGATTACGTTCGCAACCAAAGGATACTTTTACAAAGATCTCTCACCTGTTATTTAAAAAAAGTACTATGATTTAATGCCTGCCCTAAAAACTATAAAACTACAAAACTATGTAGTTTGATTAAATATAAGTACAAAAGTACCTATGTAGTTTGATTAAATATTTCCCTCATTTTGTTTATTACGAAAAGCAAGGGTTAAAAATATGTAAAAGTTTGAATAAGAGTTTCTATTTCCTCATAATTTTAGAGGAATTTTGTTTAAAAGTTTACTACATTGCGAATTAACGGGAAGTAAATTCAATTCTTAGGTCCGGTATAATAATGGTTTGTTAGAGTTTAAGTGAAGATTTTAGTTAATTTTTTATGTATATATATGATGGATTAGNTTCATAAACAAAAATGAATCATTTAAATCATAAAAATCATAAAAAAACGTATCATTTACTAAATTATATGTGAAATTTCCACATGATTTTTCTGTTTGTTCTTACGATCTACGTCGGAAAAGCTCCTGTCATGTATTATATGATGAGTAATTTTTTAGAATTCAGACGCATAAGAAGAAAAATATAAATTAATTCGAATACAAATATAACAGACTCTAAAGGCATAAAACACTTTATGATGTTTACACAAAAACGTACCGCCGCCCATTACACGGCCAAGGGAGAGTACTTTCGCATTGGTCTTTAAATGGTAATGGGGCGATAGCTGAGTTTAAGGACATTCAACGTTCCCAGCGAGCTGCTCAGGCAAGAAACATTATGCTCCTTTTTTTAGCCCCTCCATAAGACGATGTGCGATCTAAATATAGGGGAGCGGTAAGGATCAGTAAATGCCACGGCCCCTGCATCTCAAAGAATAGAATAGATTCCTTTCTTCGTGTGTTCCCTTCCTTTGAGCATGTTTTCCTATCACGCCAGGTAACTGTAGCAATGTATCCACTCTTGTACGTCGAATGACTGTACGATTTCCTTCGCATTTTAACCATTAACTTCTTTGTTTTCATGCGATATACAAAGTCAAGACGCCGAAAGCGGTATGCGTAAAATGTATTTCTCTAAAATAGAACGCGTCGTGTTTCCATTCTGTTAACAGTAATGCGTGGTTTTATTGTTGCGTTGTTTATGGAAACATCTCTGTATTGTTGCTATCACCGTGATATTGTTGTGTTGCTTATTGAAAAATCTCTGCGTTGTTGCTATCAAAGAAAACCGTTATTATATTGCTACGTTATTCATGGACCCATTTCTGTATTGTTTCTATCACAGTAATGTAATTGTATTGTTGCGTTGCTTATTGAAAAATCTCTGTATTGTAGCAATCACAGTAATACGTGATTGTATTCTTGCGTTGTTTGCGTAAAAGAATCTATATTGTTGCTATTACGGCAACACGTGATTGTATTGTTGCGTTATTTATGGAAACATCTCTGTATCGTTGCTCTGTTTACAGAAACGATCGTGTTTTCGAGGGATTCCTGCCTGATCCCTGAACAGTAGATGGAAGCTACTATTCAATGAATCACTTTTCCCCTATGTTAAAGCAAAAAAAGATCCGTTTAAACACAGTGTCAATTGAAATTATCTATTCAATTTAAATAGACGTATTTTTTCATCACATATGTTTTCATATCAAAGAACTCAAACAACCAACAGACAGGGTATATCGTAATTAAGTAATAAATCCTTTCTTTATGTCTTAAGAAGCTCTAAGTTTCCTAAGTTGTCTAAGTCTTTTTACAGTGTCATAACTTATTTGAAATATTGGCTACATAAAATTGCTAACCTGAAAAGGTATCAACATGTTTACTGAAAAGGTATCATCATCATGAAAAATTTACAAGCGATATTGCGTAAGATAACTATATTGTATCTTGATCGCATTTTGATGGATAGGATAGATACTTCATTTGAAATAGATTCTCGCCGGTGATTAAATTTTTTCTAGAGAATAAAATCGGTTGGGATTTCAGCTATTATCGTCATCAGTGACTTACATAAAAGTAAATTTAAGTGGAGAACAATAATATATGAGGACAAATGAAAAATCTTGCGTGATAATGTTTCTTCACTTAGGATTTACTCAGTTGTTTACCAATATGCGAAATCTTCGTGCTACGTTACGTTTGGATCGAAAAAAACGATAACAACAATGATGATGGTGGTGATAATAATAATGATGATGATGATGATGATAATAATACCGATTTTATTTCAGGGTAACTGAACATGAAATGATAGCTAATAACGTAACTGACGTAAAATGGTAATATAATTACTGCATTTTGAATGCTCTGGTTATAAATGCTATTTAAATCCATTGTCATCGGCCAACAAAGACTAATCTAACTGATGTAGAACTTAATGATTATCACTCCCTTTGATGAAAGAGCACCTCAAAGTCTCAATAGCATAGGCCTATTAAAAACCAAAATAAAATATTTCCCAAAAATTGTCACTTGATAAACTCGATATTTCTAGCCTTAAGTTTGTAATATTGCATAGCGATACAATATGGGAAAACATTTTATATAAAACATTACAAAATGATGCAATAAAGGGCACGGGTTACGAAGACAAAGTACCTCTTAATCTGAAGTTGTTGCTTAGACATTGAAACCGTAGACATTGGTTGTATTATTTTGTGTACTTATAACAATATTTCATGATCACTTTAGGCAAACTGTCTCCAGTATATTAGGCAAAATATTCATTGGATTATAAAAAAACATCATTTCCTTTGTTTTTGATCAAGACTACATTTCATAACCGTTCTTTCTGAGAAGTAACACTTGAGATGACAGCTTTTGACAGTGCAGCGATAGTCATCTTGACGTTATCAAAACAAGACTCATTTCATCGATTCACAGCGAATCATTTTTTTGTCATCACTCCAAAACATCTCAAGGTAAGTTTATTCTTTCCAAAAAACTTTGACGGTAAGATAAGATCGGTCAATTGTGTTGGTACATTGCCTTTCCGATTTCATAATTATTCCTCGGCGGAAATTTCTGAGAGATTGATGATGTCGATCGTGATTTTTTTAGAAAAGTGGGAGATAAGGTGTTCTTTTTGTAGCTAATTTCATTTCTAATATCCGTGGCTCAATATATAAGATTCGGGATCAACTTTAACGATGAAATGACCGCCAGGAAGCAACGTATATGACAGTAACTCTACTTGTCTGAAGACACAATAAAAGCTGGTGGAATACGGTGGATTGGATGCTAATTAAAAGAAATGTACATCAGGGAATGGCGGGATGAGGCTCATTCCTCTACTACTTGCAAACGGAAGCCCCGGAGAGGGAATGAGTCTTACTAGACATGATGAGGAGTGAGCCAGTATGCCTCGATAAGCCAGGACGGATCTAGAGAAACAATTCTACATTCCCAGTGAGAAACGAACATGAAAAAAGTATGACAGGACTAGGACTCGAACCCAGATCTTCCACTTTCCGATATGTGAAAGCGTAACTTTGTGGAAAGCCATAATAATGATGAGAACAGCTTTGTAATTTTCCACAATATTTATTGGCACTACCATCAGGAAAGAACCTACCATCCTACCATCAGGAGGAAGCATCATCATCACCTGATGATGATGCTTCCTCGGAAGTGAAACCGGTAGTGCCAATAAATATTGTGGAAAATTACAAAGCTGTTTTCATCATTGCTCCACTTTCCGGGTGACTGCTCTAACCAACTGAGCTATCATGCATTGTAACATCACAGTGACACAGTGAATAACACTTTTCATAACATTCTATGAGGAATAATCAGGAAGAATGCTATTATTTCGGATCACCTATACTTCAGTAGCTTCCAAATTATTTTAACCATAAATAGAACAGACAATGAGAGTAAAGTAAAAGAAAGATACCTTATTGTCTAAAATTAAGCTAAATAAAAATGAAAAAGATACCATTCATCAACAAGTGGTCTCAGAAACTGTAAAATCAAATTTAAGCATAAAGCCAAGGTCCTACTACCGAACTTTGTGGGACCCCATTACAAGGAATAGAAAAGTTTCTCGTAATGAAAAAATATTTTTCACAGCCGTTGTGTATTACCACGAGGGTCATCATAAGGCTAGGATATCGGAAATTTTGATAGACTTTAAAGCAGCGTGTTCATTTTTGTAAGTAGAATTAAAAGAGGAGAGGAAAGCCATTTCACTGTGTAAGCTAGCCTTAATTAGGTAGCTATTTATTAGGTTGTTGCAGTCAAAGATTCGATGGAAAACAGAGTCGCTACCTCTCCTGGTTTGATCCGGAATTTTCGGGTTTGATCCAGAGTCTCCTAGTTTTGATAGGTTTTCACTGGATTTAGTCATTACTTCTCCGGGGCAGTGAGTTTTGATATGAATTACCCAGCTTTATCATTTAATTCGAAATAACTCAAATATTCGATACAAGGATGCTGCTTTTCAGTTGAAATAAACATTTATTGCGAACATGAAGTTTATGAATTTATTGAAAAGAGAACAAATTTGCAGATTATATGCAATGACGAAGTTGCAGTGGACAATCTTCCTGAACGTAATCACCACTGATGACGTATTTTTTTGCTGTCTCCATCTATTTAAAAAAATTACCATTTAAAGAACCACAGAGATTGACTTAAAATCTGAAATTTTTTTAAAATTTCCAGGTTTGGGTCGAAAATCTACGGATCAGAACTCAGCGTTAGATGGCAACTTAAGGCTCAACTTCCCGGGCAAGTATTCTAACCACTGAACTACCACGCTTCATCTCTTCCACACTATCGCTATTTTTCACAACTGTTTATCCTTGGGTTCTAAGTCGGACATCTCTACGTGCAAAGATAACCACCTATCCTTTCCTTTAAGCAATTAAAAGAACAAGAGAGTTGGCTTGTGGCGATGGATCTGTGGTTGCAACAGCAAATAACCGATAAACTTATTTTATTTGTAGGTAATAAATTACTTACAAATAAAATAAGTTCAACGGTCAGACATCTCTATGCAAACCATATATAAGTGACAACGTAGGTTCACAAGGACGAAACTAGTCAAACGTACACAAAGTGACAGAAAAAAGGGAGCAAACGCGTTCCAGCTCCGTCACACTCACCAAGCACCCACGTCCTAGCAACGCTCCCGCTGTTGGTATGGAAACGCGATGCAAATAGGAAAAAGTGACGCGTGTCAAAACGTTTTCAGAAAACCTTGAGAGCGGAAGAAGAGACTTGTGCGAATGGGAGAATTAGCCGAGAAAATCGCATTGGTGCGAAAACATGGATCTTCCGCGACGTCGGGAAAGAGATCGTCATTTGTTCAGAGTGGTATGCACCCGAGGATGAAGAGGGAGACATCGATCAAGCTTTCTCTTTGAGGAAGGCCACAGCGGGAAGCCGATTCGGAACGGGTTTTGCATAACAAAACACTTGCGATATGTGACGACGGAAATGGTGACGGACACGAGGTAATAAATAAGATTCGAAAGGAAATAAAGCCAAATAAATGTATAAAAATGAATCTGACGAGTAATTACGTGATGTATAATAAGGTCATAAAACTACTGCCGCAAGACTATAAGCAATTTGCAAAGTATCATTGTGGATGTAGATATTAATAGGTATGTCTTTACGTTTCTAAATGTATTGTAATACGTTTGTATTTGTTAATTTTAACTAAATTAAATATACACTGTTATAACTTAATTTCCCATTAAAAACAATTTTATGTGATATTGTTTCAACTTTCTTAAAGATTTGTAATAAATTTGTAATATTGTATGTACAATTAGACACCTTCTGTTGAGCTTTCTTTTGCTCAGGAGGACCTTGCTGATAAACCTAACTTTTGTAAGACTTGTGTAACTAACCGTATTTCTATGTTTTTTGTAATTATTTTCTTTTTGTAATAAGCTAATTGTATAATAAACTCAGATTATTATTTATAAAAAAATATTATTATCATCATCATCATCTCTTCTTCCTCTTTTCAGCGTTTCTGTTGGAACAATCCCACCTGTCCCTTAGAGGGAATGGACCAGTCTCCCGACATGGAGAGGGAATTCACCATAATCCATGTTATTATTATTATTGTTGTTGTTTTTAATGCTACGATGTACAGTGGAATTTCTTTTCTCTGAATTATATCAATGACTATTAAATTATATTTACAATCATAAATAATAATTTAGCAGTATTGATAAAAATTGTAGAAACACTGCAATAACTGAAGAATCCATCAGACGGTCGTAAATGCGCGGGAAATTAAACAAAATTAATGGATAAATAAAAGCAGAACATTAAATAAAATATGGATTACGATATATCTGAGATTTACGCCTCTAATTACAAAGTGAAATCTTAATAAATAACAACTTGCTAATAGCACCAGGAATATTGGCAACAACCGTTGCTAACCACAAGCAGTAAGTGACCGCAAGGACTTAAGTTAGTCGAGGAATAATCGCAGGAAATGACACTGCTTAAACGAGATCAATACTTTGACACACATCAAAGAAAACATCGTCTTAATCGCTGGAAGGGTCTCGAGGCAGCCCTCATATTAAACGCCAACGCTTCATTACAGTTTTAATTTCATCACACCTTGGGAGATATTAATTTTAGCACCTGATAGCCAAGCACTTGTATCTCTTGCCTAATCGCGGTCCTTGAGGCAATGCCAAGATTATGTTTGGAGATGGGAATGAAATCGGGGCGGAACGAAAATGAGGGAGACGATGCGACAAGTACAGATGAGTAAAAGGGAAAGGAGAGGTTTACATCTGCCATCTGAAGATTTCCCCGCTGGTGGAATCGCGACGCGTAGTAGAGGTATCATCCTTTTAGGTTTTACTTCAAGAAAGCACAGGGTCAGTGTGGAAGTTAGACATCACTCCCAAGTAAAGGACCACTTCCTGATCGATTGAAATTTTCTCTCGCCAAGACATATTATTATTATAAAGGTCTTTATTAAGGCGAGATTGAGACTAAAACGTCTCTTCTTCCATTTAACCTACAAATAGCATTACCCTTAAAGTGACACTCCCCCTACGACTACTGGGGGAGTTCCTCCCGCCTAGTCGAGTACAACTAAAGAGGTACTTATCAAAGGGATTCGTTCCTTATATAAGTTTCAGAGGATTGGGCGTCTTGAGCGAGATTCACTCGATTAGGGCTTTTTTTGTTTCAAATTAAAGTCGTCAACAATTAATCCTATTGTTGGCGATCAACAATCTAAGCCTCAAGAATCGCAACTCAGACGTTGTTGATGTTGTTCTTGACATTGTTGCAAGAGGGAGTCACCGCACTTTCTTTCCTCCAAGTGCGAATCCACGAGTGATTATTTCGAACGCCTAACTGAATTTAGCACGATTTATCGACTTTGCCTTGTTGCGTGTAGAGAACGATCTAAACCATTTCAGTCGCTGTTGATGCCCCTTTCACTTCCGATGCTACTTCTTTGCACATACGTACGTCTTCATTTCGAAATTGTAGTAGTTCCATCTTAAATCCGCCCTCTTAATAAGTAATTAATAATGGTATAGAATACGACAGTTAGCAAGAAAATTAAAAATCAAATCTTAAAGGAAACTACTATATAAAAACCACACTTGTATACAAACATACTAGATAACTACTTACAAATATTAATACGTGTACAGAGCCGCACCTGGCCTAACTGCCACCCGGGTGAAAAAAGTATAATTTTCTGCCCCTTATGATTGATTACCAAGACCATACATTTACTGATTTGCAGGTAAAAATAATTTTGAAAGACTTTGAAAGACCAGTGTTTAATGGCTTCGTTCCGCAGCTTACATTGGTCACAAAACATAAATATAACATATAACAATTAATTTTGCATATTCCGTGTGCTGACATAGTAAATACTTAGCATACGGAATAGTATATTGTTAATAGTTTCAAATTACTTTCGTGTATCATTATCATCGCAATGCGCATATCTTGAAATTATATGATTTGTATGAAATCTATTTTTCGCAACTAAATACGAGCATTTCTAATGAAAATGGTATTGCAACATAAATAACTTCGATTAAGTCTACTGAACAAGTATAGTATTCCTTTCTCGTCTTCATTCTTTACTTCAAATGATCTCCAATATTTAATTCTGCTTCGTAATTTTAAGTTATAATTATAACTCGTAGTATCACACAGAAAATAAAAAAATTAAGTTGTGGTAATAATAATAATGGTCGGCTAAGCTTCTGTTGCCGCTCCTAGGATTCCGTCGCCCGGGTGCGATGCACCTCTTGCACCCTAGGACGGCGCGGCTTTGTATGATTGTGAAATACGACACATATATGCGTATATGTAAAGAATATAAAAGAAGTTATATACCGTATTTACTCGAATATAACCGCCCCTTTTTTTCCGAAATTTTCGTCCTAAAAACAGAGTGGGCGATTATATTCGCGTAATTCACTTATCACGCGCACTTATATTGGCGTACTAATTTTTTTCCTATATTTGTCAGCCCAAAACAAAGGGGGCTGTTATTTTCGAGTAAATACGGTAAGAAGAAAAGAAAGGATAGCTTTTTTTAGGATAAAAAGCTGTACATAGCAGATCACCTGCGAAAAGAAATAAGATCGTAAACCCAGGCAAGAAAGAAAAACCCAAACGTACACAAAAACAATTAATATTCACGTAAACAAAACAATTAAATACCTGAAACAACTGATACATCGTCCTGAAATGCCGCGCGCACAAAAGTCATGTACCCGTTCTTGCAGCTGCTATTGGTCAATCGCTAACACACGTACCGATAGGAAAACAAACTCGAATCACAGATCTAATCGGGTCCCCGTTTGACTGCACCCAATTTAACCGCAGCCCACTTTAAATCGTGAATTCATTTGAGAGGTGAGCGCGAGAGAATAATAGCTTTCGGAGAAGTCGTCGACACACGTGAGGCCTGACTTACAACACACGTCGCATCACGAATTCACGTGCCCGATGTCGGAGATAAAGTTTGATCAACCCCGAAAGCAGGCGACATCAGCGCAAAATGTCGACGCACTCTTGCAGCGCTTTGAACCTTCCTTCCTAATAAAGAGTGTCACGACATTCCGCGGAATTCGATGACTCGACGGGCGATCGAACTAGACCGTCGGCATAATCAAAACACTTGAGATTCTTTTTTATTTCCTATTTTTAAAAAGGGGGACGATGCAAGAGTCATCCTCGGCCTCTCTTGTGACTTGCAGTTCAGCTTCATCTCGTTGGCGGAGTTTTCTCATAATCACACTGTTATGTTTATCGGAGATTGAATTAAACTGTCGCAATGGGGTGAATTTAAATTAAGACATAACGTGCGCTAAGGGGAGGTTAATAATAATAATAATAGCAACAACAATACTAACAACAGCAACAAAAACAAGAAATCAACAACAACAACCACAATGATAATAATAATAACAACTACGCTAATCCGTTAAAAATCCATAATGATAATCTGTTGAATATATTATGGCTGGATGTGCGAATCTAGCTGATACAGGATATTTGGGAAGACACAATTAGGTTGAAAAGCTAGTGCATCAACAGCTAAGTATGAAATATCGACTTTTTGATGAAGATATAGTACTATATTACAAATATCAACCTATTGCTGTCTTAGAGATGAAATACATTTTCTACTGGGATAGACCTGTCTTGAGAGATAAAACTATAAATTATAACAGCAGAAATCTTAGTAATTGATAACACCAACAAATATCCAATGATCATCGAGATAGCAATGCCTTTGTCCCATGACATCCGAAGAACCAGAATAGAAAAAATGGACAAATACGAAGTATTCAAATAAAAAGTATCTGGAAAATTAACGGACGTTAAAGGTTAAACCTTTGGTAATTTCTGCAGTCTCAAGCAACATCATGCAATATGTGGAAAACTTGGTTTGGAGAGCAATTTAATTAACATAGCACAAAAAGCAGTCCTACTGCAAACTTGTCACATTGCGCGTTTTTTAATTACAATCAGGAGATATTGTTCCAGCAAAAACGCTGAGAAAGTACAGAAATAATAATAATAAAAGGTCTTTATTGAAAGGCGAGATTGAGACTTCTTAGTCCCTTCTAACATCTAACCCTTAAAGGTTAACCTGAAGATGACCTATCTAAGTTTCGTTAACAATACACCTACGTCTTTGTCCGACAATAATAGAAGTAAATAGCAATGAAAAGTGAAATATTTTTATCTGAAAAAATCTTACATTTGTATATGCTTATTGTATTTGCATACGCTATTTGTTTACACTTAAATTTTATCTGACGAAGAGTTAGATGTAATAAGATACTGTATGGTCTCAATCTCGAGCTAATCAAGTCTAAAGTAGATAAAATTATCACTGGATATTATATTTATTATTCTAAATAAACATACTTAAATATTACTTTAAAAATTTACCGTATACACTAATATTGAGGAGATAGGCATTATTTACTACATTAAATTATAAATTAAATCTCAATCCTGTATTTCGAAAGAATAAAACGTTACCTTCAACGTCAATTACATTACACTTCTTTTGCCCTTAAACAATCATATCACTACATCTTTGAGGATTAATTTATAGAATAGACTATCAGTGGGAACCAGCAATTTTTTTTTGGCGCTGGATTTAGTCTGCCATATCCGATTGTCTTTCTTATTGTGACAAGGATTTGTGCGTCATTTTCATGATTTTGAGAATTTTTAATTTCATTTATTTACAATGACGTATCAAATCATACCCCTGCCACCAGCCGATAAGGTTGTTGGGTACGAATTTACGCAGGTATCCGTAATCTTCAATAGTACCTACTTTTAAGCAATAAACCGGATTCATTGGTTCTCTTCCTCTTCGCCCTTAGTCAATAAAGTAAACAAACAGCTGTTCTATTCGTTAATAAGTCATGCTCTGTAACGTTGATTAATTACTTCAAAGTTAAGCGCATGCAACCTTAAACATTTTGCGTTTATTCATATAAAAGGTATCTAAGTTGTGTTTTTCATTCGTGCATTTACCCCGTGTGTTGATAGACGTATATATTCTGGGCGGAATTTGAGACCTCTATAAACTCAATTAAGCACACAGCCTTTTCTATAGAAAGCGCTACCCCTGCCATGTGATGCCCATCTCGGAACTTGCCTAAAAGGTCAAAGGACGTGTTTCTCCCGATGCGATGCTAAGCATCAGAGCCATCTAACATTGGGTTCGGGAATGGCCTCGGGAGTACACTAACGCTGCAACGGAGGGGGAATGAAGTAAAGGTGACCAGATGAAAATGTTACTTTTGGGGTGTCACACGTAGATTTTGGGCAATCAATGGATACTTTTTCTGCCGTTAATGGGAAATTTTACCGCTGGTAAGTGTAGGACATAATGGCATGATGCAATTGAGAAAATAAATTAATATAAATGAATGTAAATTACATAGAATAACGTAAAAAAATAAATGTAAATGTAAAATGAAAATTAATAATTGTATTAAATTGTAATAAATTAAAATGTAAATGAATGTAAAAATATAGCAGAATACATGAGAGTGTATATAAAATAATGTAGGTATTATTATTTATCATTGGATTTGGAGACTATTATAGCAAAGTAAGATAACGAACAATCACTCACGACATGACTATTCTATTTCTACCTAATTTCGTAAAATTTCACTAACGCTTGGATCGCGGAGTCGTTCAAATTTTGTCCATATTGGTCAAACTTGCACGGAACAGTCACACAAAATGTAAAACCTTTCGTGCTGACATCTATAAATGCCAATCTTAACTTTTAGAAAATTTCTGAAGATGTTCTCGCATAATTTGTCCCAGTTCAGTAGGCTGATATCTTTTATTAAAAAATGCATTTGTTTTTGCAAATGTTTTCGTTCGAATGAATATCTGTTGGTTGCTTTTGATTTATCGATAGAGCTCCACGAATTCGACTAAGACGCTCCCCGAAATTTTGAAATTCAATTCCAAAAGTTCGATTTACACAATTATGACAAAAAAGCTCTAAATACGTTCTAAATTCGTCAATTATATTCCGGTAATTGTAGTACAGCTTCATTATATATTCTGCTTGTTCCCAGCAAATTCTTCGGCGAAAATTTCGCATGGTGCTCAGGGATAAGCAGACAATTCCATTTAGAGCCCGGCGGCCCCTTGAAGGTTGAAGAACACTGTAACAGTGACTGACTGTGAATCGAACCGTCACCGAAATAAGGAGTCATAAAAGGCATGTCGACAGGTGTCGATCAAAAGAGACGTCTGCCAAACTATATGTCGCCCAAACAGGGCCGTCCAAATGAGGTGTCGGTCAAGTGGGCGTCGGTCAAACGACCTGAACCGAAATTGGGTACGTCGGGCCACCTTAACTGATAATCAGAGCGTTTTCTGGGGTGTGATGGAAGCCACTGAGACAGATTGATGGGAGACGAAAAAGGCAGCAAAGAGCGGCTCGAATCAAAGGAAAGGAGTAATTGGCGAGGAAAGAGCAAGAGATAGATCGATGAAGGATTTTACCGAAACGGGCGGGACCGAATCGAGTCGCCGCAATGACCCGCCTTTTTTATACACATTAGCGATGATAGTGGGAAGGAGACATCGGGACGCGTAATATTTTACGAGTGTTTTTAATGCGCACGCGAAACGACTTAGGAGGCGAGGTCGTTACGGGTCGGGTGGAGTGTGGGAGGGGACACTTACGAGGAAAAGCACGAAATTACTGGGAATGATAATTTCTCGAGAAATAACAAGAGGGTTATATTTCAATTTGAAGTGAGATGCACGTGATAAAGCATTCGAAATGAGTAATAGGGAATAAAAATTTCATGGGCCGCTCCTACGCGGAATGCTAATAAAACTTGAATTGATTCTGGGAGACAAACCCTCTTTCAAAGTTTAAAAACACGCAGCAAACCGCATGTCCGGAGATGAAACTCGCGTTGGAGGATTGCCGATTTCTAGGAGTTACCCTATGCGCATTTCGGAAACAATGTCTCCATTCTCAAGGGTTCAAAAAATGGGATATCCGATTTCTAGGAATCGCCCTATACGCCTTTCGGAAACAATGTCTCAAAGGAATAACAAGTGTGAAAAATAGCGACACGACTGGGACACGAACCCAGGTCTCCCACTTTCCGGGCAGGTATTCTAACCACTGAACTACCGTGCCGCGTCTCTCTCACACTGTTAAGGGAATGCTTTGTGAGCAAGACGGACAGTCTCCACATTTCCTTTCCTTTAATCCTAACAATGTCTCCATTCTAAAGGGTCCGACTATGGACATCCGATTTCTAGGAGTTACCCTTTGCGCATTTCGGAAACAAAGCTTCTATTCTCAAGGGTCTCACAATACAAACCCTCGTGTTGTGAAGTGTTGAAAGAAAATCTGCAATATTCGATCATAATGTCAATTTAGGTAACCCAAATATTTGCAGTTAATCGCTGCATTAATTTTTCAAAATATTATGAATGTGAACAGTTGTCGGTAAAAGATTATTTGAAAATTAAATAAAACAAGCGATGATATTAAGGATTATATTTAACGTGTAATGAAACGTACGCGATAAAGCGTTCATATGCAGATGAAAGATTTTGGAATGCGAATTTCTTGAGTTTCATTGAATGCTTCTAGGAAGAATGCAATTATAAAAAAATAGAACGCTTTGGGAGACAAATGTTTCTTTAGAAGAACAATTTAAAATAAAAACTAGTTTTTAACGGCCCGTTTTATAACAGCGGAACGCTCCTTTAAATTTCGAGCCATATTACGACAACATGGGTTATCCTTGCGGAATAAATCATTTTAGAGTAAAAATACGAGAAATGCTGTTGAAATAAATTGTAGCTTATAGGATATTTCAGAGAAAAGCTATAAAATTACCATAAATGATTATAACTTAAGAAATTAAAAGGGTTGACCTTCAATATTGAGTGGAACGATAAATCGTACTAGGAGGCGAAAGATGTTAAATAAAGTATGGAAAACGAAAATAAGAATGTTTCCAACGAAGATGGCCTTCATCGTAAGAAGAAAACAAAAATGAAAAATCGAAAAGATTTTGAAAGATTTATCAATTATGACGCAATCTTAGATTTTTCATTTAAAATGTAATTATATTCTCCCAAACAGAATACTACTCCTAAAATAAAATACTGGTTTAATATTTAGAGACAAACTCTGCTGCATTTTAACAAAAAAAACCTTCAAATTTGATTCTTAATAACATGTTTTTAATAACATTCTTAGTAACATGTCTATATCTCTGAATCCCTTACAAAGTGTTTTTACAGGCATATTTATCTTGAGACATTGTATGAGATGACTAATTAATCGTTGAAGGGTTATATATTTAGACATAAATAAAAATTTATGAGAAATGTCAACTGAAATGAATCGTATTTTAAATTCAATTTGTCCGACGAAGAAGCCGAAAAGAATTGCAAGCATATGATAACTCTGAGATGTTTGAAATATAAATTATATCGAATTTCAATAATAACCAAAATATATGAAAAAGTCGACATGACAATCTCACTGCCTTAAGAGACTGAAATCAATAATAGTTCTAGTTATCATGATCGGAATGATACAACAAAGAGGTCGTCTGTACAAAACACGGTTTATATCCTAAATAATTATGTATATATAATGAAATATCTATGTAAGTTCAACTACTGGCTAACATCTCGGTATATCAACAATATTTACTAACTTAATCCTAACAACGAAGTAATTGACTAGAATTTGATTTATTTACTGAATTAAAGCTAAGCCAATCTTATATTCTAAAGTAGAGTGTGTGGGTGTTGTATATTTGTTCGCCTAAAACCCGAGAACAAGAACTCGCACGACTTTCAAACTTTCGAGGTTTATAAACGTTTTCCCAGATTATATAATAGGCTATTTTTTATTCACATAACTGTCCCGAGTTCGACTCCAGACGTTTAAAACTGTCCTCTTTAGAAACGTACGTAAAGCTCACATTTATCGCATGCAAGGTTTATTTTATTTCCAAAATTAAATTACAAAGAATAGCCGTAGGAAATCGTGACAAGCACCAAAAAAAGGTAAATTGAATGAATATTCTTATTTTGGCCGCGAAACATTACTTTCGATTCGAAACTGTGAGAATTTCGATAAAATAAACGAAAATTTTCTAAAAATTTGAGGTTGTAAACAACCGGTTCCCCCGACGACCAAGACCAATTGTTGAATCCGATTTCCTGCCTTTTCATTAAAGAATACATTGGGAATTGAGGTCCGATGAGAAATGTTAGTTTATCTTCTGTAAAATTAGGACTACTATATTTAATTCTATCTCTATTTTCCCCCGAGAATCAACGAACGCTTCAGCTAGTTTTCCTTAAAAAGTAAGGTCAAAACAACCAAGTTTATGTTGTTAACTTTGTTACAGCGCTACATTTAAAAAGGTACACGACAGTCTCTTGCATTCTTTCGACTTAAAGGTATCGCTTCAGAGAGTTATAAAAAACATGCAGACGATCGTAAAACACTGATATATCACCGGATGTTTTACGTCTCTTTCAGTCGTCAAATTTTTTTTGAGATTACACCACATTCTCTTGTCGAATTCCAGTCTGCAGAAGGCGATAAGGAACGTCAACCGAAGACAATGAAACTTTCTCACCTTGCCGCAAAATTGCTCAAGCGCGCGAGCTCGAAAACAAAAAAAAGTCGAAAACCCGGCGTAAAAAATCGCAGCGCGAAGAAGTGCAAAGCCAAGGACGCAAGTATAAATATAATAATCCTCCGTCTCTAAGGTAAACAAGTCGCTTTTTTCCGCCTTTTAGAGGACGCGACGGAACGAAACGAGTTTTACGTAATTTCGCGAAACCACAGTCGAAGAGAGAAATCGCGATGCGAGACATCGAGCGCGACCGGCAACAAAAACGAAGCGATAATGGGCGATTTGTTGATTGATGACCCATTAGATCGGAGCGGGAGTTGAATAAGGGGCGAAGCACGCTCGAGAACAAAATGGCTGAGGTAAGAGATTGGACTGGATGAAAAATATACCAACCATGAAAGGTACAAGGGCATGGATTGGGATGAAAAATGGAGCAGAGACTATGAGAAAGAACAAAGGAAAGAAATGCGATACGCAGAGCGAGAAAAATTCGAAAGAAACGAGAAAACCAGAGTGACTAATAGCACTAGACTAAAAATAGACGGGTGGGTTAATGAAATTCACCGCAGACTGACCTTTTAGCCTAGTTTCTGTCTTAAACCACACTTCATCCTTATCACGTAAGGTACACAATCAGTTGGTGGCCTGAGCCATAAAGAACAGCGAATAAGAACTGCACGAACTTCAACTCCGCTAAATACATCCGCACTGTTTATCACATAAGCTGACAATGTGAGGGCCAAGTTTCCTTATAAGTTTCGACGCACTGCACACACGTGGGCTACAAAACGACGGAGTAACATACCCAGTAATTTGATTGCAGCAGGAAAGTCATTGCTGGGGTCATAAAACAGCTGAAATCCATTTTAGTGCCCTCTCTCTCGGGTTCTGCGAAAGCATTTGACGCCATTTCATTCGACGAATGGACTTATAACTTATGTATTATGTATGTAGGATCTACAGTCATGGGTGTACTGATAGGCCCCGCAATGCAGTGGGCCCCCCGATACTTGGGTTCCCAACCGAGTAAATGTTGGGCCCCAAAAATGATTTGCTGTTGGAGGGTCAACGGATTCTTTGGCACAACTTGACAGCGATACCGAACCCTTGTAGTAATCCTTATGGATCCTCTACCTTTCATGGTTGATAAAATCCTGAACTTACCATTTCCTTCTAAATAAGCACAATTTCTTTTCCCCGTAAAAATAACTCCTCCACATGCATCACCCAACGACTTATACCTTTCTCTTAAACACTGTTCTTCTTCAGGCATTTTGCAAATAGTAGCTCGAACTCCAATTTCTCAATTAAGGAAGTGTGCATTTCAATTTATTTCGACCTTGATTTTCCTAACCTCCGAAACATTCGATACAGTCGAATAATTACTAAAATTCTGTTGGTTTCTCGAACCTGGGAACATGAAAATTTCTTCACGCTCCTATGCAATTCGTCTCAATATAATCTTGGACAACTGATATAGTCTTGAATCAATATTTAGATCCATCTTTCGAGATCTAGAGAATTGAAAATGTACAGTATGATATACGAAATTTATGTGAATTTTTAAGCTCTGTAAATCAAGTTGCTTGATGCTTTTCTTAAACTACTCGACGAATTTCTGTAAATCAATACATGATTGTTCATGCAATGATGAATGTTCATATTCAGGAAACATAGAGAAACAATCGTACAACGAATTACACGCTACCTTCCACAAAACTCATTTGCCAAAAACAGAATTACATGCAGATGCCGTTTATTTTAAACGTTATTAATTAGAACCCTCTGTGGGATTAAAATAAATTATTATCTCAATTTTACTAATTTTAAAAAAAGTGCTTCGACGACTAAGGTCATTTCGCACGTACTATACCTCCACCGGAAATCGAATCCGGAACCCGGAGTCGAACGCGCTACCCACATGGCTATCCGGAGGACCAAATTAACTCAATTCACATAAAATAAATTCTATGGCAGTTCTCCACCTTCATGAAATATACTCGTCACTTAAACTTTGGATTTATAAAGGCGCGGAAATTGCGAGGCGGATTTCTTTAAATATCTCCTTCGAGTTAATTTAAAACGTGCGACTTATCCATGATAGTAGGTGAATTCAATCCGAAATAAACTCACACGTGAACGAAAAGGGTACGTATCGAAGCTCTGTGACTTTATCACGGACATTAAATCTGAATGTATGCGTCGTTACATTCAATTAACGACTTCGCTTATTACCGAGTTTCCTTTTACTGAGATAAAATTGGTCCAGGTTATATGTAGCTCTTCTGTGTTACCTATACATATAGTCTTACCTACACTTTTTCAATCGGTAAGCATTACATGCGCTGCTCATAAATCGAATATTCCCTTTTTGTAACTACACTACCCGAGTTTTATAAACGATCTCTTTCGCGGTATGAGCTTCATAATTAGAAAAATACGTGCAGTATAATTTAACAGCTATGTGCGTCGCTAGGTAACCATGTAAAGTCATAAATAAACCTCATACTAACATTACTCCAACTTTCAATGCAATTTAGGTGTTGGAATGCGTATTTTTAGATAACTTGCTAATTTCACCAGTAATGGAAGAAGTGATGGAAAAAGCAAGTAAAATATTCCAAGCAGAGATACCATTTTACCAGAAATAAATCTGTTGACAGCAAACAATAAAAGGCTGGAAGTAAGGAAACAGTATACACATAAACATCTATAAATGGAGATTTCCCTAGTATGGCTGTTGAACATGGAATGTTACGGGAGCTGAGAATAGAAGATTAGAATCAATAAGGATGTCATGCTACAGAAAAGTGATGAGAATTACGCGGACAGGTCGGGTAACTAATGAAAGAATCCTTCGGAGTACAAATTAAGAAGGAGGTCTATGGAAAACTTAGTTGAAAAGACGAAGAAAAGTGATCGGGGACTTTTGGGGGACTTGAGTTTTCTCTTGGAAAAGCAATGGAAGGTGTAAATGAAGTACAGAGTGAGAACTTGCTTGAAATACAGGAGACAGGAGATGGTAAGCTTCAGATTCAGGAATATTGAGGTAATGAAGCGAATGACTGGGAGTAGAATGTCTTGGAGAGAGGCAAATAAGCCTCGATGGTGGTGAAATATTTTACTGAAGAAGTAATGTTCAATTTCTCAGGGATGCTTAATCCTCCAACTAGGCGAGATGCTAAAATCTTACTTATGAATAACACTTGGGAAACCGAGAGGAAAATATCACAACCATCAACAGATCTAACACTTCAATATTCTGTGGCAAGTACCTAGTTCTTTTATTTCTTTAGCACCACAAGCATAGTTAAGAGAGACTCCTGGATATCCACGTGGGTAGCGCGTTCGACTTCCGTGAAGGCCTTGTTTCGATTCCCGGTGGGGGTCTACGGGCGAAATTACCTCAGCTGTCGAAGCAATTTTACAACACTATCACTAATAATATAGTTAAGAAAAATATACATTGGCAGTTGAAAATTTCCATTGTAATACGTTTAGAAATCACTTGCCGAGGTACTTGGCACCAATTAAGGGTTAAACGGAAGATGGGACTCGATAGTCCCAATTTCGCCCAATAAAGACGTTTCTAATGTAATTATTAATCGATCTCCACTTACGTACTCTAAGATTCCCGCAAATATGATATTCATCTGGGAATTAAGAAAATATTTCATGCGTTCCATAAAATTTTAAAAAACACTGCAAGGTAGCAGGAAAATGAACAAATTTTTATAAACGGGTGTCAGTAACTCTAGAAGTAAGTTTTTCTAACATCTTAAAGATATACATTCTCCAGGAGATAGAAAAATGCCCATTAATTATTTCCATAAATGAGAAAAGGCAGCCTTTCTTAAAATATTACAAATATGAATATAAATGAAAAAAATAAAATTACTAAATCATATTTAATAAAAAATTAATTAATAATTCGATCCCAATACTTGAATTAGCTGTATCTAGTTTCAGTGAAGGTTAGTGAAAGACTATTTAGTTAAAAATAATAGCAACGGTTTTTAGGCCACACACATAGACGTCTCGGCGATATTCTAAGAAAGCTTCCCGGCTTAGAAGAAAGTGGGCTAAATATAATATTCATTCTCGCACTAAACATCACCCGACAAAACATAAGCCTGTCTCACCGCAACTGTAGCAAAATTAACTAAATCAAAGGTTTATTTACGGGGTTATTTAAAAATATTGGGGGCGCACAGAGATTAGCCTATAGTGGTTCATCCAGTTTCCTTTCTTTCCGAGATAAATAAGCAAAAAATTCATCCATGACACGATTCGATCTAGAGGCGCAAACCTTTATTCGAGGAACGTATTGGAGTTAAAACATTTAACACAGCCAATTTTATGAGTTTCGCCTTAAATATGGAGCATTTTGAAAGTCACTTAGGCGAAAGTTCAGAAAACCTCTCGGCTGCCTTGCATTAAATCTTTTTTGACTTCGAAACAGTTCTACTGGGAAAAGGAATAAATTAGAATTACGTATTAACTCTTCATCAGTCGCTTGGAATCAATGTGACACTAGACGATTCTTTTATTCCCTTATTAACACGGTCACTGCGGATCACTCCACCGTTGGAGTGAGAAATGCATTGGAAATGGAGGTATCCGCAGTGAACGTGTTAAAATTTGTATTCCCTTCAATAGAAAATTTTTTTAAATTTTGGTAAAAGTACAATTTCTTAGTAAATATACAAAATTATTGTAAACATTTAAATATTGAATTTAAAAAAATTTTGAGCTTTATTGTATGTCTCAAATCTCATAAAGACGTACAGTGAAAACTATGCCAGCGATCCCAACATAAATAAATTATGTTCTCCAAACTAATGCATTGGATGGCTTCTCCAAGATTTTGGAGACAATTTCTCGACATTTTACTTCATATTTCCGTTCGAACTACCAAAAATCTTTGATTAAAAATTAGTAACGATTAAAACATTTGGGGATACTTCTCATAGAAACGTCGTTTTACAAAGAAATTCCTAAACTTTTCAAAAGACAATGACAGTGTTGGTCGTAAGATTTGCACTGAAACCTATGCTAAAAGATATTTGCAAATAATATCTAATGTAATTACATTCAATCTAGTTTGGATTCCCTGAAATGGATGTAGTATTCAGCTTGGGTCGAGAGGGAAATTACGTTCACTTTACAATCATCATTGGAAACACGTACATATGAATTCCATTATATTTCTCGGAATACTGCATATGTGCCTTCGCTCACATGGGCCTAACGAGGGTTTTCTAATGCCGAACCAAAAATCCTATTAAGTCACCCCATTTATGATGTCCGGCTTCCGTACACGACTGAGAACACCGCATGAGAGCGGTTTCCGGCATTTCCGAGGGAAAATCACATCACCACACCACTCCCGCAATTCCAAAACCGCAGAGTTTTCCGCGCGATGTTACAGATATACTCTGGAGTAAAAACCTCGCAGTTATTATATCATTCCTTTGCCCCAAATAAAGTCCAGAAGATTGCGATGACGATAGGGATTTCAGTTGGTGTCACCGAGGTTTATTAACACCGGGGTCAGAAGCCGCAATTGTAATTTCCAATACATTCAAAGTCTCCACAAAAAGCATTCCGAAGGGTAGATTCCGTTACGACACTCATGCAGTTTTAACGCAGTCATTTGTCCACCATAAACGCCAAACCGGAAATGGGAGCGATTTCCGGCGACGATTTAAATCGGGTGACAAATGAAGCTCCTGGTCGCGACGGAAATCCATCAACGACTTGAAACCGACATCGATGCGAATTTATTTTTCAACGGAGAGAAACTCAACCGTTGGAGTCCGGAATAAAATGCATAGATACCAAAATGAGTATTCCCTCTAACAATGGTTAATGACAACAAATTCAAATTATGGTAACAATGGAAACTTTCTATAGCAATATAAGTTGCTGTCAGACGAAACCTTAGCAAAACTTGTATAAAGAATCGATTTTCTATAACAATGATCATTTATGGTAACAATCGAAACTGTAGATAAAGATTAAAGTTGCTGTCAGACTTAACCACAACAAAGCTCAAATTAAATCGCATCCATCTCATGAAAAGTTCCGGTAATGAAGTCCTCCGTTAACAATTGAGCCTTCCAATAATAAGGCTATAAAAATAATAAAGACAGTAATAAGTACTGGTAATGAAGGCGTTTCGTAACAACCGATAATTCCAATAATAAGGTTTTACTAATAATAATAATAAAGACAATAATAGACACTAGTAAAATAGGCTTCTGGTAACAATCAAGCCTTACAATAATAATGATAATCTAATAATAAAAGAAATAAGATATATTTCATATGACAATGGATATCCAACGGTCATCGCAATTACAAATCCCTAATCATTGTAAACCATTGTTGAAAGAGCCGTATTTATCCACAAACACGTCCACGCATTTCTTCAA
Source organism: Ladona fulva (assembly GCA_000376725.2). Classification (NCBI taxonomy): domain Eukaryota; kingdom Metazoa; phylum Arthropoda; class Insecta; order Odonata; family Libellulidae; genus Ladona; species Ladona fulva. The sequence goes on from KZ308778.1 coordinate 134,535, forward strand.
TATATACTGAAGAAATTTACATGAAGTGTTGATATAAAATATTCTTTGAGTCGAAATCCTAACTGCGCACGACATCATATAATAACGCTTATTCTCTGAACGCAATGAACGCGTTCATACTCATAGACTAGGTGTTAGAATTAGAACTGGGTTTTAAAAATCAAATTCGTATTCAATATTGAAAACACTCGTGGGTCAGTCGCCCAAACAATCACAACACGAGTACTGTAACCGCAGTTAAGGCCGCAAGCCCTTCATCTCGAAATTTCTCTCACTACCTCCTCCAACTACGGCGAGCACTGATCCCGCCAATGCTCGCTAAATGCCTATAAATACGGTATTTTCGAAACGTCACACGAGTGTGAAGGGGGATGATAAATGTAAGAACTCACCCAAGTCGGTGAGGGAGATTTCCCAACCAGATAAGAGTCCGATAAAATACGGACACCGCAGTCTTATGGGGAATTGGCGGCGACATGAAAGAGTAACTGCACAATGGTATCAGCGCTAAGAGAGGCACGGATACATGGAGCGGTTTCCAGCTAAACCTCCCCCTGTCTCCAAGAAGGGAGGAAGATGGCTATCAGCTGGCGGGGGGGAGAGAGTAAGGTCGCGGACTTCTTTCCCCGCGTCACGGAGGGAAAGAGCTTCAAACTATATTTAAGCCGAGTCGTGACTCACGCGTGATAAGTGAAGCACGCCAAAGCGTTCGCCTACACCTCCTCCTCGGCGAGCCTCTGAAACGGTCCTCACCGAGCCAATGCGCTCGACTATTTCCTCATCTTCTGCGGAAAAAGACACGCCTTCCTTCTGCACACTGCTTCTACATCATCAGTTTCGTCATTACATTTCTCTCTTACTCATCGTCATCAAACATCTTCGCTCAAAATCTGCCCTTCCTTTCTTTCGCGGAATTCTCGTCATCTCTTTCCCGCTAAGCCCCTTTCGTTCACTTGCATATTCTCATACTTTGACTGAATGTCTACTGCGAACAGTTTCGCTATGCCACTGCCAACAACAATTATTCGAGGAAGAATCAAAATGACCGTGGAAAATTTCTCTCTTATTATAATTCATGTTTATAATTTAATTTAATCCATCACCATCTACATCATCGTTATTTCCATTTATTTATTCAACAATACATTATGATATGAAGTGTTATGCCTAACGCTATATTTTTTTTATTGATACAGTATTACTTTATTAATTATTATTAATAGCATTAATGCACCACTAGTTATAAATAATAATGTATTANATGGTTTTTGCGTGATGTGATAACAAACATACAGATATAATTTTTTAAATAGGTGTTTAAGAGTCAGCATCACTTCTAATTACCCTATCTACCACTGTTTTTTGAAATTTCATTTCGTGTACAGAAACTACTCCCTTTTAGATTTATTGTAAGTATAGATCATTATTATCACTATTAAAATAAGTCATTGTTTTGTGTTGTATTTTTAGGTGAGGGTGGAAATTACTTTGTCCAAATCTTACAACCGGAACATTGTTCTATTTGTAAGATTATCTAAATACATAAATAAATAATAATAATTATAATATTAATTAAATATTAATTATCTAAATATGAATAACATTATGATTGATATTAATTTAGTTCGTAATTATGGATATTATTGTACACATATAAGTATCACTCCTTAATTATTCAATTGTTGACGACTTAATTATTATCAATTTTATTATTTAATTCATCGATGCTGCTTCAGTATACCATTATTAATATAATTAATCAACCATCCTTCCTTTTATCGTTTAATTTATAATTTATTCGCCTCTCTGGCTCACTTCTTTCATCGTGCAAAATTAAAAGAAACTAATTTGTCTTAAAGATCGCCAAAACATTTTCGAAAGTGAAATTGCCATACGCTGTACTGGTGTTTAGGCGGTGCGCAGTAAATTTTCCTGTATCTGGCAAAATTTTCGTAAATATTTTCTCGGCCAATTTTAGGGTAAGTAACGAAAACTGTCATGTCCTCTGAGATTCATATTTATTTGTAGAATTGTTTTGAGCCAGAAAAAATTACAAACAATTTGATATATGAACATATATTAACCCATTTTTCAGTCATAAATAACTTGAATTCGACTTTTAGATCCACTGTGTTTTCCTTAAAACAGGGCTATTTTCCCGCCGAGCCGACCATAAACGGTATGAAGAAAGAGCTTTCCTTGATAAAAAAACGAAACCGCAGAGCAAGTCCCGCACAAAGTCTCTCAAAAGCACGGCAGATTTCCAGCTAAGAGTTAATCAAACATTTCGAAAATGTTTCCAAGACGTATTTCTTCCTGAAACCTCTTTAAAGTTATGAAAATCATTTTCCTGGCAAACGAATGAAATTAGAAAAACGTCACTCTTCTGAAGATGGTAACATGCGCTGACTTGCTAAGCCGAACAGTGAGTAATCTCTCTCGAAGAAAGCAAGGTTTGCGTCTTTGGAAGAACGATTTAAAAAAATTGCAAGCTTAACCATTTTCCCTTAAATCAGCAATTTTAAATATCGGTCAATGGATGAAATGTAATAAATTAATAACATAAATGTAATAAATGAAATACTTAGCTAATTTTATATAATAAATAAAAACCCGACCCGCTTAATACTACGAAAGAAGTTTATCTCATGTCTTTGCATCTCTCTGACCTTGAAAAAATTCCTTTACATTGCTTTGATAGTATAATATATACAAAGATAATTTCATCCGCGTTGGTTAATCTTTCTTATAAATGCTTCATTATCTTTCCGATATAAATTTAACTTTCGCGGAATATCAATGGAGATATTTTAATATCGATCCTTAATAAGATATACAGCTCATATAACGTGGGACGCTGCTTTTGAAACACTAACAGGAAAATGTTTCACGTTTTAAATTCTAGCTCAAATTGTAAATTGAAACACCTTCAAATACTTGAATGCAGGCTTACCCAACGCAGAAGGATTATTTTCCAAATCTTCGGCTTGACTTGCTGTTTAACTCATTTTAAGAATTAAATGGTAATCATTTAATTAATATTTATTAGGTACCTACCTAATTTTTTACTACTTTTAGTACTATTTTTCTTAGTTTTGCGATTTTTTTGAGCTATTTCAGGGAGCATTTAGCGACATTTTTTTTAAATTAATAGACAGCTACAACCAGGAAGGATTCATGAATAAAACTGTTACATCAATCTCTAATGTAATGTTTAAATGAATCAATCAAACAAAATAATTTATAATCTAAGATTTATACGGTTTATTCTTTTATGACAGTCTATCAATTTTGCCTATTTTTAGAGCTATAATGATAATTAACGCGATAAGAATTTTTAATTTTAATAATTGAATATTAATGATAGATTTTTAATATAATATAACACAGTATAACATAATATTATTTTTTAGATTTTCTTTATTAAGCGAAAATAACGCTGGAAAAAAATTAACGAACCGATACATGTGCTTTTTTAAGACAATCAAACTGGAGTAAGTTTTTAGCCTTAATATTTTCCTGCCAAGGGCGCAAATGTATGTGTCTGAAGCTCTGTCCCAACAAGTTCAAGACGGAATATTTTCGTAAAACGCAGCAAATTGCGCGCAAGATATTAATGGCTATTTTGGAAACGGATTTAGATATTATTTTAAAGAATTTTAATATCATGTAAGCAGTAACTTTAAGTTAATCATAAGGACCTCTGAAAAATAGTTTTCTTTCTTCTAAGCAAATTGAAAACTACTCGCAAAAAATCCTCTAACTGCTACCATAGTTACAACAACACCGTTGATGTCTACCTATGCGCAAAAATATCCTATAACAGTTACCATAGTTACAACAACATAGTTTATGTCCGGGTATTCAATTTAATCCAATATTCCTCCATGATCTGGTCACCTACTTTCTCCCTTCATGAAAATTCCCCGTCCAATCCTTCTTCCCTAAACCTCTCTTCCACTTATTCTTAACTTCCCCTTCCACGTTTATCTCTTCCCTCTCTCATCATCTATCTCCTAAACCTGCAGACATTCCTCTTCCCTTCCTCCATCCACACCAACTCCTCTTTTATTCGCACCCCATTGTTCTGATTTCATTTTTGCCCAACCTTGCCACGGTTAAATGGAGCAAAAACCTTAACCCAGTCCGCAAAGGAGTCAATTAGCTATTTTGAAACTTTTGGCCCCATCCTCTTCCGTTGCAATTAATTCCGCCGCTGAAATTTCAGAAGTTTAACTCTCAATTTTTCAATTCCTTTCGTGTTTATTTCCTTCGGTTGGCCACTCCTCTCCGTTTTTCTACGCTCGTCCTACTCGCCGTTCACGGACAGAGTGAATTAATCAGTGTTTACTTAAGGATTAGTCACCGTCGCCTTACACGGTGAATAAAATAAAGTCACGAGAGGATTTTTTATTAAAGGTAAAAGAGATGAAACAAGTCGATGACGGAGGGAAGCAGAAATTTCATTCAACGCCTTATTTACATGTATGTTCCGTGTTCAAAGATCCTTCTAATCTGTCTTGGATTTACGATTCTACGTGAAAGAGCAACATTAATCAGCAATAAATAGTGATCTACACATGTTCAATAGCTCTTCCTACAAGCTAAATTAAGTGCGCTCACAATAGCCGAGGGGGGGCTTTGGGGGTTCAACCCCCCCCCCCATAAGAAAAGAGCCAACAATAAACAGAAGCATGCGGTGATTGGGCAATCATGCCTTACAAACGAAGGGTATACGTGTTAAAATAAATCAGTATATACTTTAATTGTATTCTGAGAGGAGGCATTCCTGCCCCTGAATGCAGTGTTAACTTCATAAATCAGTATAGGTATACTTTCATTGTACTCTGAGAGGAAGTATTCCTGCCCCTGGATGCAGTGTTAACTTCATGCCTCTAAGTCCCCCCACGGATAAATCCTGACTACCTCCCTGCTCAGAATACAATTTAAGAAAATCAGCTGGACTTAGGAAAACTTCTTGAGATCTCAACTATTATGAACTACGGCAATATCAGATAACACAAGTTTTGGAAATGACAAAATATTTCAAATTTATCGACTAACCTAAAATTTGAAAACATTATGGACAGGAACTTGAGAAATTCGGAGCTGTGAATGTGACGATTATAAAAACAGCGAATTATACGATAAGGAAAAGGGTGATCTCAAGATTCTGCAAACCCTAAGCTATACCAACAGAAAACATGAATAACAAGAAAGAAAGAAGAGAGCAGAAGACAAACGCATGAAATGAATTCATAAAGGAAAATGAATAACGGCACAAAAATATTATTGAAGTAACTAATTTATATGAAAAGTCCTGAAAACATTAAATCGAAAGAAGAAGGGAAGCAGAAGCAATTGGAGATAACAATTATATTTTGTGTATTAAAGAGATTAAATAAATAACAACATACTAGCTGAAGTGCCCTTTGATTCTCAACGGGGAAAATATGAAAATGCACGAGCTCGGATTCAACAATGTAATTAGTTGTCAGGGAGACGGTTTGTTTACAACCTCAAATTTTTAGAAAAGTTTCGTTTATTTCATCAAAATTCACGCAATTTTGAACAGAAAAGAATATTCGACGACCAAAATAAGAATCTTCATTGAATTTCCCTTCTCTTGGTACTTATCTCGATTACATGCGACTATTCTTCCTTACTTAATTTTGCAAAAGAAACAAACCCTGCAAGCGATGAAAGTGAACTGAAATTCATAAGCAAGAATTCAACAATGGAATTAGTCTTCAGGGGACCGGTTGTTCACAACCACAAAATATCACAAAATGTCAGTCTATTTTATCAAAATTCTCGCAGCTTCGAATCGAAAGTAATGTTCCACGGCCAAAATAAGAATTTTCATACTATTTCCCTACTTTCGGTTCTTGTCTCGATTTCGTGCGGCTATTCTTTCTAATTTAATTTTACGAATGAAATGAATCCTGCGTGCGATAAAACTAAGCTTCACATGCGTTCCTTATGGGAACAGTTTTAAACGTCTGGAGTCGAACCGGGGACAGTTAGGTGAATAAAAGATAGCCTATCATCTGTCCGGGGAAGACGTTTAACTATCTTCAATGTTTAAAGGTTTTGCAAGTCCTGGTTCTCGTGTATTGGGCGAACGTACATACATGCAAAAATTCTACTTTACATATAAGATGGCGCTCTGCCGACGAATTATTTATCATTGTTGCTCTACTTCCCATCAGCTAGTAAAAATAAATAATTTTTTATAAAAATGTTCGAAGAAGATAGCATTCTTAAATTCAGGCTCGTTCTTTTTTGCTAGACAATGAAAATGACTCACTCGTGGGGTATTTAGAACTACTATGGGATGTAAACATGTTTAACCAGGAGTGCTGCATTTACAGGAGCTTTATAATCCTAGGTGGTCCTCTAAGGTGGCGAATTCTACGACTTGACGGCGAAAATAAATTAAAAGAGACATACGAGGCCGCTATAATTGTCTCCTTTGTTTTTAGAAAAGTTTATTCTGATAGAGTCCCCTGGCAACCAAATAAACGCGCGAATTCCAAGAAAAACATGGCGGACAAGCGTACCTTGCTCAAAAGAATCTCCAAACATCACAAATCAAGAAAATGTCCAATTCCGAGGTATTTTTGGGTTAATACTCTTTTGTTCCACCTCATTGGGCTGAGTTATATCTAAGACCTTTATTTAAGAATAAGGATTGCCAACCAATGGCCCATTGTATGACTAGAAAAGGTGCACTGAACCCTAGAGATGGATATATATATATATATATAAACTTGGGACCTACGAAGCTACCATGTGATTAAGAAAAAGACGATTTAGACGTTTTCTATGGTTAAGAACTTAGCGAGGTTGCGAATGACTGACACTAATATTTCTATTTTTTATGGTTTCCATAACCATAACTACTCACACTGGAAGTTAGTAAAATAAAAGCAATTTAGCTAACTTCCTAATTTACTAAATTGTAGTAATTTAATAAGTATAAGAAAAATTAGCTAATTTAACACGAAAAAATAGCTAACTTAGTAAGAAAAAGTAGCTAATTTATAACAAAAAGTAGTTAATTTAAAAAAAAATGGCTAATTTAATTCGTCCTGTAATGAAATTCGTTAGCCGAAATCTTCGTTAGCCGAAACATTACGTTATCATGCGTCTCTTTTTTTGCTGTCTTGAACATAAGCAATCCATTTGGTGGGTGTCCCCTATGTGATGTGGTCAGCTCATTTCTTTGCCGCAAATACAAACGGAAAAGGTGAGACACTGGATTGGCCCGACCTTTCATGTTCGCTGATTAACGTCAGCGCGCGCATTTAGTTAATAATTCGTTAACCGAATCCATATTCGTTAGCCCAGCTCGTTAAACGCCAGAAATGAATCTTCTGTAACAGAAAAATTCGTTATCATGGTTACTCGTTAGCTGAGATAGCACCGTACTACTGAAAACCCTTATCTTAAGTTGCCTACAATACGTATCGTCGTGTAGGCTATAACTATTTTATGCGTAGCTGTTACATACATCCACGTAACTGTTGTTTAAACAGCTGAAACGGAATAAAAATCGTATGGTACCACTCTCGGTCCAACGATGAATGAAGACCTTTCCCAAAACTCGTACTTACTCCTGGTTTTTAATAACTTGCGACAACAGTTTTGGACGATATTTTTCCTTCTAATCAATTAACGATAGGCGCGATATGAATCATGCATTTAAACGAAGAATCTTAGGAAACTTCGCAGTAAAGTTTTCACAGCAAATGATTCACTACATTGCTGTGGTAACCCATTGCGTTACCCTTCCTCATATTTTTTATGAATATGTATTTTTATTTGTTATTTCCATGTAATAATGAATCTGTACAGTTTTGTTTACTTTTCGGGTGTGATTTAGACTGTCTTTTCCTTAAAAATTAGTTAATTATCAGTAGATTTTGTAGGTTTTTCATACTCCCCTCCTTTTTGGTGTTTTCCTGATGTGGTGTAATTTTTCCTAAGGAAAAACTTGAGCTTTTGAACCCATAAAGTTGTTTTCCACTGTGCACTTTTTCAAGCTATCTCTTTTAAATTCCATATGACGAAGGGTTAGCTGTAAGAGGACAATTGATAGTCTCAATCTCGCGCGAATAAAGTCGCAGTGTTATTAATACTTCGCTCTTGTCACTTTCGCACATACTTTTATGCATGTTCTTCGCAATACATTCGCATATACGGACATTTTGTGTCGCTAAAAATGGTGCTTCTAATTTTTCCTCCGCATGTTTCACGGGCAATTTCCTGCTTTCATTGCCAATTATATTGCCTCCATTTACGGCCGCCAATATGGCTGCACGGCGCCAAGGTTGTGACGTGACGCTGCAAAGATGTTCAGATCCGAACACGTCCCTTTACTTTCACGGTATTGCCTATGATTTTCATTTGAAGTCTTCAAACCAGTTACCATGACAACTTCCTCTCGGTAGGTTTTCTTTGAGTTTCAAGAGTCGGAAGTTTCTCCGCGTTCCCTGTCACGCATACGCTCCATTATGGTCAGAGTCACGCTTTTCTGGACCCCTGACGTTTTGAAACTATCCCGGAAAACTTGCGTATCATTAATTTTGATTTGCTTGACAGTTAATTTTGCTTCATTTTATCCGCCATAACGTATTTTCGTCACACCGTTAGACGCACCTTAAGAAAAAAGACCGACTTTTAAAAAATTACATTTATTATTCTTTAAATAACAAAAACTGAGTATGAACTGGTATTTTAACAAATGGAAGTAAACTTTACTGTTTGTAAATCAATCGCACACCCAGTGGGGTGGCTGTAGGGCTCTATCCCTCCCTAAGATTCTAAAATTATACCCCCCAGAATCTAATTCTAAAGATTTTTATCCATAAATATGTGGAAAACTTATCAATTTTCTTTATTGCAATGCTTTCTTATGATGAGAATCATTACTCGCACTACAACGTTAAGGTCCAGTAACATAATGTATACATAAAATGGACTTTTACCAAAGTATAATTTAAGACCCAGTATTATAACGTTTTTGGAGAGTTAAAGTAAATATTATACTTAATGTCCTAAGTATATGATGGATTAGCATATATATATATTATCTATAATTTTCACTTTAACTCCAAAAAAATTATAATACTGGGCCTTAAAGTGAACTTTAGAAAAAGTCCATTTTACGTACACATTCTTATACTGGGCCTTAGTGTAACGTTTTCAGAATACTGTTTGTTACAAGTTCACCCTCCAAGCAAAAATTCTAGATATGCCCCTGTCATAAACTAAACATTTTTTAGCAAAATATACCTTAAAGTATACTCAGAAACGAAAGTAAACAGACCTTTAAATGAAAATACATAATCTGTTCTGATTCCTCTGCAGAATTCTTTTTTGCTCTTGGCATGAAGAACAAGTGAATATTGCGTGCTTTACGCAGAAGCTCACTTGCAATCATATTTATATAAAGCAAATGTCTGTCCGTCCGTCCGTCTGTCCGTCCCACTATTTATCTCAGAAACGGCTTTGCTTAGAGATCTGAAGCAAACTGCATTGTGTTTCTACGACGCTGGGCCCGGTAAATGAAATTAAATAAAGCGATGTAAAGGCCCGGGTTCTAACCCAGGAGCCCATAATACGTTTCCGTAAGAGATAAATGTAAAGTACGTTTACTTGACTTGCAGAGGTTGTTTCTTTTATAAAATTAAATTAGAAATAATGGTCTTACGAAACTGATTCAAGTGTCACAGGAAAGGAAGATGATCATAGATTCTTATTTTAGTCGGGAAATATTTATGTAGGTGTATGAGTAAATTTTGAGAACTTTGCAACGTTGATAGATAACTACTACCTCATACAAAATGATTACTCTCTCAAATTGTACCAAAATCGCAGTAATTAAAACAATCCACAGTGTTCCTGAGTAAAAAATGTTCCGTTTTAATACCTTCTACTGATAGAAAATATTCGACTATCGACTTCGCGAGATATTCCTCCAGGTATCACGTGAATCGTCCTATAATCTCACTTTTTAACGTCGTTTCCGCTCCATAAAGTTAATACTTAATGCATTTCAATTTCATTTCTATTTTGTGTCAGGATAGAGATTAATATATCCCTCATTAACTTTAGTTTCCATAGCTGTAGAAGCAAATTAGAATGATGGTGAAGAATGCCGTTCATTTAGGTAGCTCCGCATTATTGAATGTTGAGAGAACTGTTACGGGAATACGTTACTGTACTAGGAATTGTTTCTCTTATAACAATCCTGCTCAATAAAAGAAACAGCAAAGTACCTCACTCCTCATCCTGGCCAGTAAGCCTCATTCCCTCATCAGAGCTTTTGGTAGCTAATGGTCGAGAATCTGTGGTCCAAACCGGACTGAATCCTGTGCAACAACTGCGCGAAATTAACGCGCTGAAGTTCCCACCCTTAATCCTAACCTTCCCTTCAAGCTGGTGTTTCCTTAGTTTTCAAATCTTCCTTTTGGAGCCCTTTGTCTATCTTCGCCCTTCCATTAGGCATTCCGTTCTGAGCTATTTTCCTCGACCTATATCCGAGTTATACCCTCCTACCGAAACCTTCCGTTCCTTACTTCTCTTCCACACCTGCCGACCCATTTCCACGTTAATAATATCCCGCAGAATTTTCCACCCTTTGAGGGAACTTCCCTCGGTGTCCATTAAGCGTATGTAAACATGTGCTTCCTCGATCCATTAGACTTCGCGGGAATAATTAAAAAAACGTTTTCCTTTTTTTTCTCATCGGTGGTGATTCGTGAAAGGATTTTTCACGCTCTAATAAAAGTGCAGTTTGTCTTAGCCGTGACTAAAGCGACGCGTAAGGGCGTGACTAAAATTTCTCAGGGTGTTTTCAATTCGGGATGAGGTTACTTTTTCTGTGCCAAGGGCAGGCGAGGTTCGCAAAAAGGGTTCCGAGCTGATTAGAGCGGGAAAAAATTGACAAACACGCAGCGTGGGTTCGCTAAGATTAAGCGCGCTTTCCATTAGGCGGGAAACGGCCGAATTAAAGCGATTAATTACCATGTAAAAATGGTATTTTTCGGTCGAGAATCCCAATTCTACAGGGTTAATGGAGAAATATTTTGGTAACATCTAAAAAATTGAACTTGAGCTGATTTTCTCAGTATTCAATACGAATAAAGGAAAACCTACGTACAGGCTAACGCTCTCAGACTCTATTGCATGGATAACTATGTTTTTGACTTGTAATTTGATCAAAATTCTGCTATTTAGGTATCAATGTCACCAGAAATTATAGTCATAAGAGATAAATAATAATAATAATAAACATAATAAGAATAAACATAATAATAATAATAATAAACACAACAATAACATAAACCAATGTAAACAAAGAAACTATTGAAGTAAAACAATGTAAACATCGTTTCCACAGTAATATCAAAAACAGGGGTAGAACCAAAAACACTGGCAAGCAACTTGGAATGTAAACTTAATATATAATTCTGTGATTCGTGAATTCTACCGGTTAATTAGACCCTTATTAAATGAAGATAAACGATCATTACAATTGTATGGAAATTGAAATTAGTCCGTTCCCATCTCTTAACGCCATTACTTTGCGGCGAGAACGAAAACCCACTTATTTATTTATAAAATTAACATATTAAGGATNCACTGTGAGGACCTCGGACGGCAGGTTGTGCCACTATGTGGAGACACCTACGGAAAATCCCAAAGGAATAACAAGTGTGAAAAATAGCGACACGACTGGGACTCGAACCCAGGTCTCCCACTTTCCGGAAAGTGGGAGACCTGGGTTCGAGTCCCAGTCGTGTCGCTATTTCTCACACTTGTTATTCCTTTAACATATTAATGTTAAATAATGATGATAAAGCGACGTTTTCAAATAGAAAATATTAAAAAGAAAATAGAATAACCCAAACGAAGAGGACATTTAATCGGAGAAGGTAACTGTTAATGGAAAATAACCCACACTTGAGAATTTAGAAATGGTTAATTAAGATCCCTATATGAAGTGTTCTTTCGTATTTTTCTGAAAATGGACTACAATAGCAGCAGAGAAGATTGGAGCAATTGGAAATGTGATGCAATAAAATGATTCTTCATCAGTCAATACTCTTTTCCGTGTACACGAAAATTAATCAAAAACTTGTTCCGTCAGCAAAAAAGTTCTACTTAGTTCTCATTTTTAATTTTTTTACTTTTTCTATGTCAATAACCCACTATTACTATTACATCCAAGTTAAGTACCCTCAGAATAGATGCCATTATGACTCCCTCAACTCGGACTCTTAATTCAGTACTAAATGCCTCTAACTTTCCTCGATCGAGAATATTTGCTCACCATTTTGTATAACATGGACGACCGCAACAATAGTTATTTATTCGTCACTAAAACACTCCGCGGCAACAAAGTAAACAAAGCTAACGTAGCAACCGAAGAATTCCCGCCAAATTTTCAGAACGTTGGTTTAGGCCCACGGAAATTAAGTCTCAACCCACGCAACGCTCGAAGAATGTAATCAAAATCAGCGGATCTGTTCCGAGCGATCTAAACGTCAGAATGGCGAGCGATCGAGGCCGAAATCAACACGTCGTCGAGAGCTAATAAATTAACAGGGAGTGATTAACACCGTCGGCTTCTTTGAATCGGGTCCGCCATTTTATTGACCGCTGCCAAAACCTAATGAGACATAACGCCGTCGTTATCGGGTTCCCTAGCAGCTCACCTGCCAATCCAAAGGCAATCTGCCGCGAAACAATTAATCGCCATTCCGATCGAAACGAAAAGAAAACAAAAGAAGATGATTCGATTGAAAAGCAACCCAAGGGACGCCAACTTTCACAGCTGAAAGGAATCACTTCTGAGAAGCGATTCGATGTTGAGCGGGTGATCTAATCAAGAATGTGAACGGTAATCTACATTTCGGACGGTTTATTCGGATGGAAGTTCCTCTAAATCACTGAGGGAACACTGCTTCATTGTTACTATTGGGCCTACTGCTATATTGTTCACGAATTTCAATTTATTACTACTAATAGGGATCTCACTTTCAACCTAGGTGGTAACCGAGAATCTACCAGTCTATACATCTATCCATTAATTTAGTATGCAATGCATATATAATGGCATAAAATTATGCGGCGATGCGCTAAAAAAAATTCGCGCAAAATCGTGGAAATAATTGTTATTCCTTACGCGAAATTCTGAGAGAACTTTTAATGCAAATATAAAACATAAAACAAACGGATCTTTCTCACTTTGTTTTGGATCCGCAGTCTCGAGCTGATCCTTAAAATATATCGTTTTTTTGTGAAATTTAGCGTTTTCGATAGATTGTCTCCATAACGACCGCATGTGTTTATTGAAGTAAAGATCATGTCCATGTTGCATATCATTCTCCCTATTGAATGAGAAGTTATTACATTAATAAAATCAATTTATACAAATCTAAAAAATGCGAAATAAGTTACTGAATACGAAGACGATGGTAATTATCTAAACAGTAAGAATCTATCGAAATTAATTCCACAAAAAAACAACGAAATAAATGAATATATAGAAATGGCAATTATGCTTGGAGTCCAATATAACTTATTACAACGTATTATCATTTTGGTTCTGCTACCATAACATGAGAAAAATTTATCTTTTATATACTTTTGTCTGAGTCTTGTTCGTGGCTGTGATGATATGAAAGCTACTGAGGTATGAGTTATCCTGAATTATAGCCTTAACTAAGGTTTCTCCTTATTAATGTTACGAAAAGTGTTACTCCCAGAGTCATTGTGCTTCACTAACATGGGCTTGTTCTGCTTATAGTATTCTGGCTCTGCGGAGAAAGCAAGGACAAATTACCTCACTCCTCATCTTGCAAAGTAAGCCTTATTTCTCTCTTCGTAGCTGACGGTAGAGGGGATGAGGCCACAACGGGTCTTCGGGATGAATACTTAACAAACAGATTGTTATTTTATTATGTTGTATAATATAGAAACATTTTACTTTATTTCTAGCTTTTGAATAATTTCTAACTACTATATGAATGGAAGCTAAGATAATGCAACAATATTGGTTGATCAGGGAAAATTGGTTAATTTATTGACTAATTTGACTATTTTTTTGACTGAATTTAACTAATTTCGACTAGTACCAGGTAAATAATAGTAGCAATATTAGTTTCGTAATCAGTGGCTGAGCAGTAAATATCTAGGGATCTTCCCACAACAAATGAGAAGGACTTTAATGGATAGCAAACAGGCCCCATATATCTGAGGGGGTCCTCTTTGCATTTCGGGCCCCACCAGTACGCCCCCACTCGAAATTCTTCACCTTTCCCGTCTTCCCCTCCTCACCGGAAATAAATCAGATCCGATGCGAAAAAAATGAACATTTCCGGGAACGAAAACCGGAATCAGCGACCGCAAACTCATCGCGGTTTTACAAAGAAGGAAACGCCTCGCCATGGTCAATCCAAAACCGATCGCTCCCCGCTGACGTCCACGGTCATCAACGTAACTAATTATAGATCCAGAGAACCCTCCTCCGAATTTAATCCGTTCTAAATTCTTCGGACGGCCCGAAGGCAGACACATGACGTCTTTCACTCCACTTTCAGCCGCGAAACCCTTTCCTCTCATAAGATTCGTGACGTCCGTCCCCTTATCTTCCACTGGAATCCCAACTACTTCACATCAAGGCGGGCCGAAGGAATGGCAAGCCGAATGGACCAGATGCGGCCCTATTTAACTCCCTCTATCGGTCGCTAGGCAACCGGTGAGATCGGTTGCCTAACGACTGGTTGTCTAGTGACCGGTTGAAGGATTTCGTCACAAACGAGGAAGAAAACGCTTTGCGACCTCGCTCTTGGAAGGATTCGAACCCGCGACCTTGGCATTGCGCGGCTTTTACCTTTCAAGGACACCCTTCCGAGAGAACCGTACCTGGAGGTGAGTTTTGCTCATCCCAAGCAAGCGGAAGTGAGATTCTCATCGCGGGTCGTGATTTGATGTTCCAAGCACCTTCAATTTTGAATCGATGGGTGGCTTCCGATGAGTCGTACGAAGCCGACGGTAAAGATGTGAAGAGGTACCTCGCTGTCTGCTTTGTCGAAACCGCAAATGGGTTTTCCATGAGGTCATACCCGAGTTTTTTCTATGAGACCGCAAGAGGTAGTTGGGCAAGCGGTATAGCGTTACAGATAAAACGACTGGAATGCTTTTATTTTATGGGGAAAACTCGAAATTATATTTGCTGCTGTTCTATTAAAATCTGACAGCGTTAGGGTGGGTTTGGTAGCTTTTCAATTGTTCGCTAACATCAGCATAGCAACATGCCAACGCAAGATGTAATCAATTCAGAAAAAAAACCGTTAAATGTATGTAAATGTCGCAAAATATACACATCAGGCTAGCAATATTAAAGGCAAGAGATTGTTATTAATGTCAAATCATCTCCTGGTTAACATCCTCACCTGAAGTTTATGATTTGGCTTCGAAACCCGGGCGTGTGTTAAATTTCTTAGTGATATTTGTGTGAATTAAACTTATTCTCTTTAATCAGTATGCAGAATCACCAGGTTAAACTTTAGAGTTAGAGTTGAAAATTGATTTTAAAACTGTTGATCTAAACGGTGATAGAAACCCATAACTTCCAATGAAATCCAACTCAACACAATAACAGGGTTAACTAGCAATTTATGTTACCGGCTTAAGGCTTTAATAATACAAAATAGTTGGGAACAAAACTGTTTCTTGCTACTACAGTAAAACTGCACTCTAGAAAGCGCTATCATAAACAGAAGTTACTCCCACTTTACTGAGAACCATTCTTAGTCATGAGAACATCTAGCGCTGATGCAGGTGAAACATACAGACGTGACTCCATGGAAATTCTCTATGATCAGTACTATGAATAAACAACTTTCTCAAATTACAACGAAAAATGTTTCATTTGAAGGCAGCCTCCGTATCTAAGCAACATAAACACTTCGTATCCTAGCAACGTTACTTGAATTATCATCAGTAAAAAATGAGCTAAATCAGCTGATGATCATCAACATCATGAAATTATCACCGATCATTTAGTCAGGAACTAAAATTTGGACGTTAAATTTAAAGTTACAAAGTTATTTCGTTTCTACGCCACTGCCCTGAGATACTCTCCTTCCTTGAAAATGGAATGTTCCATAGATGGATACGAGCATCACAGCAAGTAGAGCGATCTTGGAAGGAACTAAATCGAAGCTCTCGGATTGAATGCTCGGGGCAAAGAGGTGCGAGATGACCTCTCCAAAGGGCACGATCCATCCCGGCACAAAACAAATGGATACCAAGGAAACACTATCAGATAGCGCTAGAGCCTTTGCGAGCAGACTCCTAGTCTTGCGAACCCGTGCGGTTAAAATATTTAAATTGCGAGGTGTTGGGAAGGATGATTAATGCTACAGAGTATAGGGGGTGTTACTGCTCTCACCTGCGAGGCCGATGCCGTTGAAGAGTTGGCGGAGGCGGCGTTTGCATGCACCACCCCCTTCTTCTGGAAGGTGTCCATGGCGCGATCCACAGTCCCCACCCCGCCATCCTCGCCGACGGCCTCCTTTGGGTATTCGGACATCTGGAAGTAAAACATTCGCCAGTTGGTTAGAGGGATCACACGGATTATTAATACCACCAGCACAGCTCGCGCAACATTTGGGCGAGTGTCATTCATCAATTTGCCGAATAAATTCGCAAACGTGTAATTTGTAGAATGATCATTTACTGACGGGTCTAAATTCATTAATTTATAAGCGCGTATGAGATAGCAAATATGCCGAATTTAAGCTGCACGTTGATGAAACGAAAAACTTTATTGTTATGGGAACGATATAGCGGTTGTTACGGGAACGATGTTGATGGAAATTGAGCATATTTGAGGAATCAAGGGCCCTAGGCGCAAAGGTCTGATTTTGGCCACATGGTCTGACTTTGAATTATGGGTAAAATTTCAAATTCTTTTCAAAAAATATACAAATAAACAACCCATAAAAATCTCAGTCGCTTCACCAAGAATAAATAAACAAGTTTTGAATATATACATACGATAGCATTTCTATGCATAACAAAGAATTATGGATAGTCTTTACAATACTAGAGACATAAACAATGTAGTTTATTCAACAAAAATATTAGTAATGGTATTGTTAAAAGCGCTTCGAAAACATAGGTCATTCCGTACATGGGCCCCCCAGGAATCGAACCCGGGACCGCTTTCACCGCCGTCGAACGCGATGCCCACTTGTCTACACGGAAGCACTAAAAACATATTACGTATACTTACTCAACAAGTATAAAATATATTCTTGAAAAACCAGAACAATTTGTTACAGAGAATCTATTAGCACAGTTTAATTGAGGCCCCCCTCACAGATGAGGCCCTCAGCTAGATAGTGCCTAATTACAAATACGCCCCTGAATGTAGAATATATTTCAAAATGGTCCAGCAAGAATAGTCAAATCCTTATTAGTCCAAAGACCAAGACACTGTGGTCTTCAGAATCGATTATACTAGTCGTGTTAGCCGTTTCTGTCTCGTTCAGAAATGGCTGCTTGCGGAAACGAGAACTAATATTTCATAAGCACCGCCATCTCGGGGTCGTTTTAACAGCATTCTCATCCAAAAGTAGCATATATATTTTCCTTTCACTGAGGTCAATTCAACCGTGTATCACTTAATCATTTTCCGCTCATCCTCATTTACATTTACATTATTACCCCGCAAGCCGCCGTAAGGCGTATGGCAGGGGGTGTGAAAATACCGAACATATTAATAAGCTACCTGATTGGTATTCCTAATGCTATCAGGAAAAAGAGACCAGTAATAGCTAAATTTTCTCGCAATAATCTCGCGAAATCTCTTTGTCGTCTGGTTTCGGAATCAGCGCAACAATCTTCGCAGGAATCCTGGCGAAAGTATTGATCACCGATGTGCAATTTGTAATGACCTAACAGATAAAATAAACACTCAATTGAAATATCTCATTAACTCATGTGTGAGGAACATAACTATGCAAAGATATACTGAGGATGGAAATAACTAGAATATTAAAGATTCAAGTAAAGGCTTAATTTACTTGATGAATTCGCAGAAAGTATGTAGTTACGTACGTTGTAGACGATGTAGCCGATATGATGTGTCCTCCCTGTTATATAGGCCGTTCAGGTATTGCAAGAAAAATCAGAGAAATAGATGCTAGATTAAGTCGATTCAAGAATTTTCCGCGAAAGTAATGTATTAGGGGAGTAGAGTCATGGTTCATACACTCCCTGCCACACGACGAAAGGCGGCTTGCTGGGTACATATGTAGATGTAGATAAATGAGCATATTGGACTTTATCTTGTAAAATTACGACCTGACCTTAATTTTTAAGAGGACCTTTCCGAGTGAAAACGGCCTGGCTCAGTGAGGAAAGTAAGGACAGTTTACCTCACTCCCCATTTCGACTAGTATACCTCATTTCATCTCCAAAAAGCTTTCGGTAGCTTATGGTTAAGTGACGATAAACTGGCCTCCCGATTGAACATTATACAGAGTTGAAATACCCTCCAAAAAAGCTAGTGTTGCTCTCAGAATGCGTCTGGAGGAAAAAAAACCTGACGATTTTTCTCGTGTCTAGAGATGTACGCCCAGTTGGACCTCCGAAATCACGCACACGGCGGTGACTGACGACTTTCACGGCAGTTGAGAAAGACTTTATGGACGCTGAAAAGAACTTGGGCGTCTTTAAAAAGAGAGGCATTCCAGATGGCGCAAGTTCAAACGTAAAACATAAAGAGAATGGGAAAAGTGACTTCTTTTGTCTCGCGTCCACCGAGAAAATTTATCGCGCACGTTTCCGAGAACGAGCCTTTATAAGTCGATTGAATCAAAAGTCGAGATATGGACGGCCGTAAACGAAGTGGACGAACGGTATTCGATGGAGGATGATGGGTAATCATATTCTCCGATGGAAGGAAAGTCGTGCCTACTCATAAAGGAGGGACTTTTAGAGACTTTCGTAGACAAGGGGTCATAAAATTAGAGGCATGCGGATGCTCTATGATCCCAAATGACCGTAAGCAAACAATAGCGCGCTGCGAACATCTACTTTGCATAAGCGCCATTAAAAAAATAATTTTTGTAAGTGTCAACGGCCGACAAAATGAGCGACAGTAAACAAGAGGCCGTTTCCTTGGAGGCGGTAGCTCGTCGTAACTCATGGAAGAGGAAACAGTGTTGCCTAGACTTATAAACTTTCCAACGTGCTGCAATCTCGTTTCTTACCCCATTTTGTCCTCTAGATACGAACCGGAAAATAACGAAAAGAACCGAGAAAACCGAGTTTCGAGATACCGATTTTTCGAGTTACGACCTTCGCACTGGAAAGAAAAAGATCTTCCCTCTTTCATGAGACCCAGACTTCGTGAATGCATTTGTATCAAATTAAAAAAAATAAATTTTAAATTAAAAATCACGTGCTCATTCGTTTTCGACGGCATTGTTTACGCTAAATAAAATTGGTGAACTTTTCCGACACCGGCGGCGCTGTTGTCTAGAACGCCACGTTTCAAATCTGTTATGTGCGAGTAATAATGAAATTATTTTTTAATTTTTATTTTTTTTTNTTAAATACTTTAAAATATATATTTAAGTTACAACAGGAGAATCACAGTGATATTGTATTTTTAGAGAAAAGCCATAACCCAATAGGGTCCTGCCAAACCATGCTAGGTTTGGATTGTTGGATATACACATTATGTAACTTATTTTAACAGCGAACTTTAGATTAAAAAATAAATAAAAGATTCATGGAGATATTGAAAATAACACTTTCATCAACTTATTTTCTAGCAGATATATATTAGTAAATTTATATATACAAACCCAAAATGACTTTAAACATCGAGAACAAGTTTTTTTTTAAAGTAACACAAATATTTTTAGGATTCTTTTGTATTAATATTAGTAAATTATCAATTTATACGAGATATACTACAGAAATAAAGGTAATTATTTACATACTTATATTCAAATTAACAATTTAGTAATAAATTTTCTTCGGATTGCATTTGACTTTTCTAAATGACTTTAAGGGAATTTTATAAAAATAATAATAATGGATACATAAAACTAATCCCAATTACATCCATTTAATTAAATATTACAAACAGTAACAAATGACACATGACCATTCCCTAACCGGAAAATCCGACAAGCCGGGATTCGAACCCGAGAACCGAACTTGTGGTGTGTGCCCCACAGTGGCGGTAACAAGAATCCATGAATGCATCTAAACAAGAAGAATGCAAATTCATACCACGTGTTCTTTTATTTATATTTATGACAATATGTAGCGGATGCGGAAAAATATTTTCCCCTCGCTTTTTACCCTGGAAACCGTATGAAATCAAAAATAGAAGATAAAGACTGCTGATTCGAAAACTTATAAGATAGATAAGACCATTCCCACGCTTATCTCATGTATTACTTCCTGTGATGTACTGTGATGACTGGGTCGTGGGTTCCGAGACTTATCCCTCATTTCCCTAGTACGTAAACTATTTTTCCTACGGAAGCATGCCTAAGCGGGATGACTTCCTCAACCACAGCGAGGCGGAAACAAAAAAATACACACTCCACCGCGAGAGAGACCCTTGATGCGGTTACAGCAAAAATAATTTCAAAAACTGAAAATAATTTCCTGGTTTTTCATGCCCAGGTCATACGCTTGTCTCAGCGCGGCCGGAAGTAGGTGGTTGAATTTGAAACGAAAAAAATCAACAAAATAACGCACCATAAGAATCGATGATGCTGTGTTTATATTTTAGACTGCGTGGAATTGATTCGTTGGTTTCCTGTCCGCGGATTAGTCAATAGTTCCAACTAATTCCTGTCAAAGACTCGCTAAATGTGTCTATATTTCCAACTAACAAGAGGAATCAGAACTGTACGTAATTCGTGACGTGGAACTATAACTTGGGTTCCTACAAAAGATAGGTGACTAATTTGGCGTTATTTTTGGAATCATAATAAAAAATATTTCGAAGAAATGCTGAAAGAGGATCTGATTTTTTGCCTTGAAAAAAATGTTCGGAAATTTAGAAATAAAATCTGTGAAAAAATTCCACAATATGTTTCCTTAACACGACCGGTTTCAACTTCAATAAATTCCTGATGATGACTATGCACTAATTAAAACCGGTCGTGTTCAGGAAATATATTGTGGAATTTTTACAGTGTTTTTATTCCTAATTGATGGAGTCCCACAAAGTGACGGCGTCCACTATTGATTAAATGATCGAAAACCTTAGTCTAAATACAATCGCAACAAGTCAATACAAAGCAACAATCAAATGTCTCAAAGTTCTACATCCACTCCTCTTTTTTAAATACAAGAAATACAGTATTATAATCATTTGGAAGTGGTAGAAGTAATTTGTAAGAGTTTCGACAGCTATGGTCATATGGCGAGTCTTCACCGGGAATCGAACCCAGAACCGCTAACCATTGGTATAATTTATGCTACAAGGAGATAAATAGTCTAGTGGGAACGTTAATATAAAATTTGTACATATGAAAACATTCTTCAACAGTACAGAGTGGTAAAATTGTATTGTTAAATTCCTTCCCGATGATAAAAAGGATAACGACCTAATATTCCATTTAGAATATGGTTAAAGTTAAATCCCACAGTGATCAGACAGCAATAAACCTCAACAATACATTGTTCAAATGGTCAATTATATATCTTTGCAATCCTAACCTAACTTCATTCCACTAAAGCCAAAGCGGGTATTCTTTCCTACATTATTTATCACACACTCATATCGATAACCTACTCAACACATTGATTTATCTCTCTACTAGAGATTTGTACCGATTTAAAATAGTTGCTGACAGGCAGGATGTTGTCGCGGCAACTCCTTAAATAACCAATGTATGACATAATCACCGAATACGAACATTCCCAGTTCTGATTTAGAATACAACTTATTGAAACCTGGGGTGCGATTATGTATTTTTGTAACAAGTGATATCTCTTAAATTCGCGATAAGTCCGCCATGTCTGCATGGTAGATCACTTGTTACAACATTCACATAATAGCCCCCCTGCATTACAAGATCGCAAACATAACTACTTCCAGCGTAAAAGAAGCATTTACATTTTCAATCAGCATATATAGGAGACTTTAGGGTAAGTGCAGAGAGGGATTAAAGATAATTATCCTCAGAGATTATTCCCCAAAGATGGAAGTCACCTTTCAAACCGAAATTACAGGGAGAGGCGTTTAAAAGTTTCGCCTATCAGCATCAGAACACCCATCGCGCCCGGATCGAAGCGAAGAAATCATTTCCTCAAAGATTGACAGACTTGGACGATGGAGCCAATCACGCAACTCATCACGGATCGACGTGTCGACAACGCGACTTGTCAAGCGCGCCTGGTGATTTTTTTTACGACCGATGACAGAGACATAATTCCGCTACCAAATACGTATCCGAAGAAACCTGTTACTCACTATCGCGTATTGTTCGCAGTCCAGCAAAGGGAGGGAGGGACACACTTGAGGTCTCCTCAGGAATGAACCTATTATGGAAGCGAGAGTAAAGTCACCTTTCCTCCAACGCCGTGCATTCTTTTTTTGCCCGCTCTGAAAACTCTCAAGCCCGAGGTCGTTTTTACAAGCTTTTCCACATATTAATTCCACGCGGTGAATACCGAAAGTGGTTTTAAGTCTGTGAACGTAAACATAAACAAGTTCCGTCGCTAAGAGACGCAACAGGTTTGTGTCCGAGTAGTCGTGACGCAGGGGTTTTCGATACGGAAAGCGAATTTCGGTAGGAATCCGCCAAAATTATGAGACACATTATGCGAATTTCGCGAAACACTAATACAGCTTTTTCATTTGCTTTTTGGTACCTGATGGAGAAAAATGTGTCCTTCATTGACTTTTGTCCTAGTTCATTCATGGCTGTGATAACATGGAAGCTGAGTATGAGTTGTGGTGAATAATGGCATTGATTGAGGTCTATCCTTTTTGAAGGCTACGGAAAGTATTGTTTATAGAGTCATAGTGCTTCACTTACGTGGACTTGTTCGGCTTATAGTATTTTCTCTCAGTGAGGAAAGGAGACAGAAAGCAAACTACCACATTCCTCATTTGCCTAATCGCCTCAGCCCCCTCTCCAAAGCTTCCCGTTGCTTATGGTGGAGGGATGAGGTTCAAACTAACCTTCTAGCTGCAGATTGTACCGACTAGCAAACCATGGCTAGGTAAGAATGAAAAACGCACGGTTCATATGCATTTTTCGGATGAAGAAATGAAGGAGTAATTTTCCTAGTCGGGACTCGAACCCGATGCTCCCACTTTTCGGGCGGATGCTCTAACCAACTAAGCTAACTAAACAGAACAACCTCTATGCATCAGAGGATACATCAAATATGGTTCACCACTCCTGCCCACACGCGGGACATCTGATGTCCCGGATGTCATTTCTTCTTTACTATGTAATGTACCGCCCTCTATGCGAAAGTTATTCCATAGATTATCAACGACCTATCCGGCTATTTGCCAACTGTTTGCGGCTAGCGAGGACTTAATAGAAGCATACGCTGCTCTCTGGTGGTAAAAGCTTGAAAGACCCTGCTGCAGAACGCGGTGTGGAGTAGGTGTTAATTGAATTTTATTCCCTCCATGACAATTTTTCCTTTTTTCCTCCATGTATTTCTAAGCGAAGCATGTAAAGATGGGATTTTAAAATCTCAATTCGCTTATCAATCGCGGTCGAGGAAGAATTATCAAATGGTGGCGAGGCTAAGTCATAGTTACACTGGTTTACTCTCATAATGACGTTCCCAACGTCCGCGTGATAATTTACGTCAGTCCTAGATGAAGCGCGTGATAGTTTAATCTCTTTTCCTTTATTACGAGTGGAAGTATAGGAGGAAAAGAATACATGGACGTATATATTATTCTTAAGTTATTGCGTAAAAAATTTCGGAAGACTTGAATGGATATGATCTAGCGATACTTAGTCGAATTTCATGGTTGAGTGAGTGAGTACTTAACTTGTACAAAATTCCACAAAAACAGAGTTGTTTTGGCGGAATTTTGTAATTGAGTGTTGTAATCGAATACTCATTCCGAATGCTTTAAATAATTTGGGAAGAATCCGCTGCAAAAAATGTGTTGAAAAAAAATGAAATATTAATAACTGAGACCACTCTTACAATTCACCAATGAGCGAAAAACAACTAACAAATATTCGAACCCAGGACTTCAGCGTTGCAAGGCATGCATGACAGCCCTAATTACTTAAAAACTTGATGTTCCCCTCAGCCACGAGAGAAATTCATCTTCATGTTAGAATAGCATCCAGATCAGTTTATGTTCCCAGTCAGTAAGCTAAATGAATACAAATATAACGACGTAATGAAGCTATCGAAATAGTAGTCTCTCGGAAACAATTAACTGTCAACTATTCTAAAATTTGCAACAGCAAAATAAATCTTATACTGGTAAATTTCTTCATGTCACCGAAGTTGAGAAAAACGATCAGCATCGACCGCCCCTTAAACCTCGGCGCACCGGGCGATAGCCAGAATCTCCTGTTGGTCCTGACGTATGGAATACGACTCAGAGAAGATCTCTGATCTCTAAGGAGATAGCGTTCAAAGGAGAAGCATTTACTAATCTCTTCACAAATCTATCGCCAGCCGCGCAAAGGATGCTTGAGGCCGGTACATGACGTTTTATACCAACTGATTATAAGCCTAGCATGCATCGTAATAGTCTGATATGCACCCCAGTCTCGCCGGCGCCCGGGAACAGTGCACCCACTGTGACATCGGTCATCGAGTGATACCCCGTCGATCGCTCCAGGTCATCAGAATTATCACCAAATTCCAAATAATTGCATAATTAATTCAAGTATTCAGCTTCTCAATACATCCAAGTCCGATAACAGGTGGTAAATTTCCACAGATTCTATTGAAATACAAATTAAGGCTCGGAGAAACAAAAATACGTCCATTAATCATTTCCGTTTTATTGTTACGACAGCCGAGGACATTTGACACATATGGGCCCCCCACTGGGAATCGAACCCGGGACCGCTGTCACCATAGGCGAACACGAACACTTGGTTATCTGGGAGCCTACAATACGTACTATTCTGCGCCCCCTCCTACCCTCAAAAAGTCCACATATCGCTCAGTTTCTGCACACTGATGTGAAGAGAAAAGCATTTTATATGATCTTATACAATACTGAAAATGTTGTAAATACTAGTCGTCATTTCTTTTGTATACGCGCCTTCCATAGGGGCTTTGACTTCGGATGATCGTATGGTAAATCTAAAACCTGCCTCTCGGTTAAATTCCAAATTCCACCTAAAATCGAAGTCGATCGAGGTCGATCTGCAAGCATCGAAGTCGATCGACAAGCATCGAAGTTGATCGACAGGCGTCGAAGTTGATCGACAGGCGTCGACGTCGATCGAGATCGAAAGATAAGTTGATCGAGACCGAAAGATAAGTCGATCGAGATCGAAAGATAAGTCGATCGAGACCGAAAGATAAGTCGATCGAGACCGAAAGATAAGTCGATCGTAATTGGATACAAGCTGGAAACTCCCTGCAAGAGTGAAAGCGAGGGAAAATAAAAAAATGCGCTTTGCTAGACTTACGTGTAAGAAACTCTGCATGGAAAAGATGCATGACTGGCGAATGGTGAGGGTGGGCATCTTGACGGCTTTGAAAAGCGGGACCATCGGCCGAGGTTAAGCACGAGTCGGTATCCCCAACACTACACACACACACCACAGCACAGTACGGCCTGCTCGCCCACGCTCCCGACCGCTTTATGCTTCCGACTTGGGAAGAAGGCCCCTCGCAAACCTTATAAGGAGGGACTAAAACCGGGAGGGGGAGTGTCTCCTCAGCCAAGCAGTGATTCCCCGCTACTCATTCATTCCCAAAGACTTTTCCCGCCGCGCGGAAGACCGAGTTTGCGGTAATGTATAAGTGCTTGCGGCCGACGGAAGCGGTTTCCGCTCCCGATGCGTAAAAATAGATTTTCGCATAAATATTCTAGGCGAATGTAGTCATAGGATAGAGGAGATTTCGGATCATATGGAAAAAAGTTCGTAGAAATCCCCTCGGTCGGCGTTTGAGGATCACGCCACCGGCGGGTCTAATCGGGGTTGGTCACGTGTTGTGTTGCGTTGAATGGGGCATTAAGGACGAATGAAATAAATGTATCGAAATAAGGAAAAATTGGGGGCGGCTTACTCGCGTAAATGGGACGGGGAAATGATTTCGAGGAACATCTCATTTAAGCGAGCTAAATTCTCAGGAAAACCGCGTTTAGTACGATCGACGGGGTTAATTACGACGAAGAATTTGCAAATAAAGTCACGCATTCCAGAAGGTGTGTGCAAATAGATTAGAGGAAAACAGGAAACCCAAATTTTTACCAATAATGGAAGTCCTCCTGCGACACGAATCAGAATAATGCGCAAGAAACAATAGGAAGCAAAACGAATAGAACCCACCGAATCGAAATTCTCCGATCATTGAACGCGGAATGTGGCTTACTAGGCAAGATGAGGAGTGAGGTAGTTTGCTCTTGCCTTCCTCACTGAACCAGAATGCTACGAGCAGAACAAGCCCACGTCAATGAAGCAAAATGACTCTACGATTAGCACTTTTCGTGACATTGCAAAAGTAGAAACCTTTATCAATGCTATTATTCAGCATGACTCATACCTCAGTAGCTATCATATCATCAAACCCACGAACAAGAGTGAGACAAAAGTATATAAAAGAATTTCTTTCTATTCCGTACCAAAAGACAAATGATAAATATTTCATTTGCCAAGATATGCTAGCAGGACACAACTGTCCATACATAAGTTAAATTTAATATCTAGAGGTAATAGAAAGAATAAAACGATAACACCAAAATATTTGGGTCTGTGGGGAAAAACCTTCCCAACTGAAGGTTGAAGAAGACAAAACCCCCGCTGAGCAGGAAAACACCCACAAAGAAGAGGAGTGAAAAAAACAGGAAAGCACTGAGTAAACAATGTTAAAAAGAAAAAGAATTAATAAAAAATAAAATTAATTCAATACTTCAGATTAATACAAAAAACAATAAAATGTTTTTATAGTCATGTGAATCTAAAGTGTACAACAACAATAAACATACATTTTTAATTGTTATTTAAATAAATGACATATATAACCCGTGAATATACACAGATTTAACATATATTTATAATAATCGTCTTCTTAAGGTGAAATTGAGACTGTCTCATCTTCAACCTAACCTATATGGTTTACCAATATAAGGTTTACATAATAATAATAATGATATTAATAATGATAATGATGATGGTTTTAATAATAATAATAAAACGCCTTTATTGAAGGGCGAGATTGAGACTTCCTAGTCCCTTCTTACATCACGCACATAGTCAAATAGAATGCCTAAATAATGGAAGTTTTTCTTCAACACGGATAAGGATAATGTGCAACGAAGAAAAAGAAGCAAAAGAATAGAACCTTCTAAATTGAAATTTCTTCCATCAGTCTAAGAATGAAATAAAATGGATAGATTAAGGAATATTTCCATTAGTCCAGAGCTAGGAGTATAACCCCTTGGCCAGAGAATGCGCAAATACAGGACAAGATGGAAAGAATATGATGTGGGTGCAAAGGCAGAATTTCAGAGATAGTTATGCGTACAAATATTATGAGAAATATCTCCTTGGTGGCCAATTGGGTAGCGCATTCGCCTTAGACGAAGGCTGTCCCGGGTTCGATTCCCCGTGGTCACCCATATGTGCGAAATGACCTCCGCAATCGAAGCACTTCTAGGCATACTACCACAACTACCGAAACCATCATTAAATGAAAAAAAATCAAATTCTGTAAGCACTAATATGGAGAATGAGCTATCGTCCGTAGATACGAGTATTTCCAGTTCCCAGGAGGCTATTTAAAAACCCTAATTACCAACAAGGAACCAAAACAAACGTGGATTGGAGGAGCGATTCTCTGAGGAAATCCTGACCACGTCAGGATTTTCAAGCGGGTGCGTACATTCAAATTTCCTAATTTACTCAGAATCAGTTTCAACATGAATTATTAGATATAATTAATATTGAAAAATGTAAAATCTTGTCCGGATATCCTAAATGAATTTCTTTTTATGGAATAGCATAGAGGACGAGGAAGCTGATTTGTAAGGGTTTTTAAGTGTAAGTTAAATTTTTTTCCCAAATAATGTGAACATTCTGGCATTATCAGAACAGCCTGTACGGCCTATATAGCAGGGAGGACCTATAATATAGGCCATCTTCTGTGAACATACTTTCCGTGAATTTATTAAGTAAATATAGCCTTTGTTTAAATCTTCTTAAGATTCCCATCTGGAGTTCTGAAGCTTCTAAGTAACACTCACTTATTAGTTGTAGCAATTGTTTAACAATAGTATCGCCTTTCCATACACAACATGCATACTTAACACCTTCACTGCGGATACCTTCATTTCCAATGCATTTATCACTCCAACGGTGGAGTGATCCGCAGAGAACGGGTTAAGGTGAGTCCTAATTGACGCAAAGTTATTTTGGATTGCACTTTCACTACCACTATTGTGAGTTACGAAGTGCGAAGAAGAGGGAGGGGTTGGAGGTAAATTGCACATGGAGAGTTTCTTTTACTCTACCAATGAACTCGCGTTTATCTCTCGATCCTGAATTCTAAAAAAATACTACCATAGCACTTTGAGACGAAGCCGAAAGGAGTGCCAGACTATGATCGAAGACAATCGGGAAGTTTTATCTGAAGAAACGAGGGCAAGGGATTGACAGTAACAATTTGGACAAACCAGAAGATGGACATTTTTGCAAGAACGTGCAGAAAAGGAGACCATAATGCTGGACTACAATCCCCGCGTGAAGCACGTACGCATGTGTGACCTAATGATGAATAGCTACTGAATCACTTGTCGGAAATGGAAGTGGACGGAGAACCTTATCTTTTATTTCGTAGCTTTTTCCTGAGATCGAATTCACCATAAGAACATCCATCAGAGGAAGTGAACACGCACTAAATAGATTGAGAGGTTGAATACAAGCAGTTTATGCATCTATCAGAGGTATGATCCGATACACGATAAGATATAGATCTGTGATGAACTCTGATATCCAGAAAAAGCTTTTATTTAATTCAGTGTTTATGTAAATGCATACAATTAGCGCGTAGGTTGTGAGTATATATTATGCGTGTATTGTGTATTTATAGCGTAAATACAACTTAAGTAGACTGACACCAGGCATACAGAAGTTATAATAGTTATCATAATAATATGTCAGTTTAGTAATAATAACATTAATAATAATGTTGTTTTTATTATTGATGATGACAATAATAATAATAATGATAATAGTAATAAAGTAAGTTGAGAGACCCTTGACTAATTTCTTGATATACGAGTGACTTTATATACTTCTCAAAGTAAAAATACGCATCGAATCGGAAGGAGATGCTAGCTTTCTAGGTCTGTCCACCATGTATTATGCAACAAAATTAAGATTACAATGTTATAGCCTTGAAAAGTATTATTGCCAGTTAATTTACATTATTATAGATGGGTTTTAGCCAAAAACCTAGCGGAGGTTATCTATCCTCAAGATTTCTTTTTTCAATTTGACCGTAAGAAATATAGGAAGAACCATAACTTGTCAATATCTGACATTAGAAAGTGCTATTTCATTGGCAGTTTTATGCTTTTATTTCACGAAATTCGGATAATTGGTTCCAAAAATTAGCGAAAATGGGACAGAACAATTAAAGACCTCGAATTCCTGCGAATAGACCCAGTAACAGGCGATTAAATCCGGCGTTTAAAGGTTAATACTTTTAACCGTTTGCACATCTCGTAAATGTAAGTAAGATGAGCGGATCGTAAATCGTTCACAAGTGATTACTCCCAAAATACTTCCTAAAATTACAGTAAAATTAGTCCGACCAACAGAATTACAGCACTGATTTTCTGATTCTTATTATGTAGCCTTTAGGCAAGTTAACTATCGCTCCGGGATTCCCCAAGCATAAGTTTAACCGCCTTAATACATATACAATGGCAGCTTGACTTGTAAACAGTTCCACATGCGAAATTTTTATCATAAGAACATCTTTCTTTCTCCATTTTAACCTCTAATACGATAAAAACTTAATTTTGAGAAACGAAACGATAAAAAGATATATTGAAAAATGGGTTTCGAGATATAAAATCTTCGTTAAAAGGAAAAAAAAAAAAACATTCCGTAAGTCGTACTTCGGCAGACTGAACTCGCGTTTATCTCTCGATCCTGTTATTTGAAGAATTAAATGAATTAGGAACGAAAAAGGTTTGTAGCTGTACTACTTAAAAACTTTACTTTTTAATACCTTTACTATGTGAACTTCGAAATGAAAATGGATGAAAACTCGAAAGGATATTTCAGCGGTATTTATACCAATAACTGGATCCTAAGTTAAAGTTAAAGCCAATTGCAATTTGGAAATTTAGAAGCGTGTAACAGATAAAGACCACAACAATTAGTCCTTTCATTAAAAACAGATAAATTGTTACTAATGTTTATAAATTAGTTTAATTAATGTTCATATATTATTGTGACGCGGCAAAGAGAGGCCATTTTACAATAAAAACGCAAAATCTAAGAAAATGAAATAGCATGAAATATAAAATGTTTTTGATTACAATTGCGATTTCCTTTACATAAGTTAGTGCTTTAGAATCACCTTGTGTGCATTTCAGAAACAATGCCTCCATTCTTAAGGGTTCGACAATGAGATATCGGATTTTTAGGAATCGCCCTATGTGCATATCAGAAATAATGTCTCCATTTTCAAGGGTTCGACAATGGGATATCCGATTTCCAGGAATCACCCTATGCGCATTTCGGAAACAAACCTTCCATTCTTAAGGGTCTCACAATATTCAAACTTTTCGCATCGCGAACCCCAAACTGGAACGAATTAAGTTCGTGAGTCAAGGTACCACTGCACAAGTATTTCAATGAAAAGATTAATTTGATTTTTCTGCGCTGTGTAATCATATAGGATTGGTATTTATTCGGCGTTCAAAAAAATTTTGCAAAATCCGATCACGAAACTGCAAAAGAGTATAATTGTTTTCCCCGTGCATACTACACATCTTGTTTTTGGGGCCCGAGAATAGGGATTGGTCATCGACTTTCACCCTTGCTTTCGATCTCCGCGACCGTTGTATACGCCGCACCCAATTTTTAGAATCGAACTTTTAAAGAAAAACTCTTATGGAAGGGGAAATACGCTGAATACTAGATCGAGTGGTTGTTTTCAAAGCCATCGATGCGTCCCAAAATGTAAAAAGAGGCCAAACCTATCGACAGCGAATAAGACTACAAACTTTCGAATTCTTCGGCACGAAAACCTTCCAAAAGGATCGTTAAAAGCGTCCACGGGTACACTTTACCGGGGATCGGCCCAGAAATGATTACACACCTTCGCATCACTCCTTTAGCATTCCGAAATCCCAATTAGAAGTCGTCTTCGGAAACCTACGCCCGGAGGGGGTCGAACCCATAACCTTTAGCTCACCCGCAGCGATAATCGCAAATGGTAACTTCCCAACCGACAATCTTCATCCGCATCGTCACGTTCGAGCGCTTGGGAAGTCCGCGGAACATGGGAAATCAGCGGGTGCTCACACTGATTCGAAGACCGATTCGGAGACACCCAGAGGCTCCCGGTTACACCCAGAAGATGAGGCAACGCACAGAATTTCCAGCGGATCGATCTTCTTGGGCCCGTCGCTTCCATTCCCGTATTAAAAAGTCAGGGTTGATGAAAAGGGAGTTAAAATATTTCTGCCCACACGCAACGCGGTGAGAGCCGTCATCTCTGACAGATTGACGTGAGAGCCTTCGTGCTCCGCTCACAGCTTGGTGGCTGACTGCGTCAGTAAGAGAAATGTTGCTTTAAACTCGATACGGTAATATATGGCGAAACGGGCGTTACGTGAGACTATTCGTGAACAAGAAAGTACAGTAATGAATTCAGCCCACAGGTTTAAACCACTACGTCCACACCAATGGTTATCTATTTTTATGCCTATGTAAGTACCCTGCAAGACGCCTTTCGGCGTGTGGCAGGAGGTGTATGAACGACTCAACTCCCCTATTCGATTACTTTCGCATATCGTTCGCGGAAAAAATGTCTTCTTGAATCGATTCGTTCTAGCATTTATATCCCTGATCTTTTTCGCAGAATTGGAACGGTCTATGTAACAGAGGGCGTATTACATCGGCTACATAATCTCTGAACGTGCTTTCTCTAAATTTATCCAGTAAATTAATCCTTTGTTGAAATCTTCTATCGTCCAAAGATTCCCATCTTGTGTCCTGAAGCATCTATGTAACGCACGCTGATTTATCGTAGCAATTCTTCACAAAACGTATCGCCTTTCGCCGCACCTTTTCTAAATTTTTAATTCAACACTTATCACCTCATACACTACACGCAATAACATCGCTCGAGAACTTTTTCTTCGCTCCGACCGACTGTTCTCTTAAAGAAGCTGGTTTTCTTAAGCGCTCTTCCCTTATCGGTACCTTTGGTGAGGGAATGCGGCTCATTAGGCAAGATGAGGAGTGAGGTAGTTTGTCCTTACCTCTCTCTGCGTCAGAAATTTATGTGAGGAAGAAGTGATACCCAAGGAATGACACTTTTCTCAGGATTCGATCAATGGTTATCAAAATGAATACCATTTTTCAGCATCACTCATCCCTCGGTAGCTTTGATTTTACCACAGAAATGAAAAAGACCGAGAAAAACAAAATCGAAGATAGAGATACATTTCCTCTTTCATTTCAATCGTCCAGCTTTAACTCTTGCTTTCCATTCGTCAAAACCAACATAATGAACTCCTTTCATAATGAAATAGTAGTTTTTCTTCCAATCATCACCCGTTCACCATCCGTTCAGTAATTACTCTATCTCTCATTTTATCCCACATATCTTCCCCATACATTCCACTGAAAATGCAATCAGTTCACTCATGTGCTTCTTCCGATTCTTCAAACTCTCGCTACCGAAAAACAAGTTGAACACAAACACGTTTCATAATGGAAAGGGACGAGAATGGTATGGCCGGTTTCTTTATGAGGTCGTCACTGCGAAAGGTGCCGCTTATTGTTAATCGGACGAACCACTTCGCCCTTGACTACAAAGTCTCCCGAACAAGACATTTCAATGGTCAGAGTATTGGCCTAGATAAGCGGAAGACCACGGTTCGAGTCTCAGTCCCGTCAATTTTTTTCATGCTTCATCTCGGGAAAATTACATTATACTCTAATAAAATACCCAAAATGCCATCTAAATTTGTCATCTTTGTCTAGTATTATTGTTAAAAGTGCTTCGACAGAAAGGTAATTTCACACGTAGACCCCCCACCGGGAATCGAACCCGGGACCGATTTTATTAAAGTCGAACGCGTTGCCCACTTGGCCATCCCTATTTGCCTTTAACATGGTCGTTTAATACACCAATTCTTCATTATGATAAGATTACGTGGAAATATATTCCGGAGAGAAAATAACATAAGGTATGGGAGGTCGTCACCAGACTATGGACAATTTCATGATAATAGTACCCTATTAAGAAACAAAGAAAGGCTACTTTTAAAAATCGCCCATTTCTAAATGTTTTCGATCAATATTTTAACGATATCATAGTAACCATTCTCTTAATCACACCCAAATTTACGAACAAAACTATAACTTCACGAGGTTTTGGCGTATAGCAAAATTTCATCTAAAAATACATTTTCAATGCCAGTGTAACTCTGCGTGTTCCAACGCGTTTCTTTAAAAATGTAGGAAGAGGTTAAAACAAAATTTCACGGAAAAAATACAACTCACCCTCGCACCTCGAGGTATTTTATCCAGTTTGAAAAAATCGAAATAGACGATAACGTTGAACAAGCAGATAAATAATAATTGAAAGTTTTTTTATAAAGATAGGAAGAGTTCTTGTTTTGAAGCCGTTCCAGAACAACGACCGAACAAACCTGTTTCACCTGGTCTCAACGATGCCTTTGGAATTGAGCCAGACGACTCAAAACAAAGCAATTTCTTTGCTCGCAAGTATCGCCATGACAAAACGACGACGGAAATATCAGGAAGGAAAGAGGAAAGAATTTCTTACGAAGGGAAACCCCAGCCTATTAATCGAACCCCGAATCATAATTTCCTCCTGCTACATTAATTATTATATTAATGAGTAATTCTAAGGTGGAAGGGCAGCAAAGACGTAAGAATATGGCGACATTTTGATTTTTCTGCGAGACAAGAGACGGTCGATAAACAAGAGGAGGTTACTTTGGAGACCGGCGGTTGTTTATCTAGCACTCTCACCCTTAGCAACACGCGTAACATCTTTATGGATGCGAGCTAATTTAAGATTTCGCTTTGGCAACTTATGTCCGCATAAAGGCGCCGTGGAACATTTCCAAGCAAAATTAAATTTGCGCCAAAAAAGGAAACGTGGTTGTTGGAAGGGGAGGAGGAGATGGTGGTTGGAGTGGCAGGGCGGGAAGGAAACCGAGGGGAATGGAGATGCGGAGTTGCCAATTTGGTCATCTCGCACCTTGTTTTAATGGGTTTTTCGTGTCTTTCCACCGTCTTTTCTTACGGCGAACAAGGCATACGTTACTGGCGATGCGTCCCCATCATTTTCCGCAATTTCAAAGAGCAGTTCGTAGTAAAAAACGTGTCATTCGATGCATATCAACAGAGTCATTTCATTCGCGTCTGACCTTGGTTCAACTTCTCGGCTGTTTGAGCCTGATTGTTGTTCAACAGTCAAGATTTACATTGTTGTTCATGTGTGTGCCTTCTCTAAGTATTGTTACAAATTTCCAACCTCGAAAACTTTTGTTATCGAGGTAACATTTTGATAACGCCTCAACTGCAATAGCTAATGTTACCACTTGATCAATGGAGCATTTTTAATTAGTATTTTGGTAGAGTATACAGGTAAATGTATCTTTCATTTGCTTTTGCCTCAGTCTTGGTCATGGCTGAAATAGTGCGAAAGCTTGTAAGTTGTACGTGAGGTGAATAAATTAATTCATTTTGATAAATTCTCATTGAATACTTCGAAAGTTGCTATTTACAGGGCCATTTTACTGCTTATAGACGTACTTTTTTCTCTAATAATGTTGTTGCTTAGCGAGGAAAAATGGCAAAGTACCTCAAACCTCATCTTGCCCAGTAGGCCTCATTCCCTCTCCAGAGCTTTTGGTAGCTCAAGGTGTAGGGAATGAGGATCCAATCAGCGTCAGTGCTGGTAAATAATGCTCTCGCTTATCGAGGAAAATAAAGGCAAAGTACCTCAAACCTCATCTTGCTCAGAAAGCCTCATTCCCTCTCCAGAGTTTTTTTGGTAGCTTAAAGTGTGGGGGATTACGATCCAACCAGCGTTCGTGCTGA
This sequence comes from Ladona fulva, assembly GCA_000376725.2. Lineage (NCBI taxonomy): Eukaryota > Metazoa > Arthropoda > Insecta > Odonata > Libellulidae > Ladona > Ladona fulva. The sequence continues at coordinate 170,102 of KZ308778.1, forward strand.
TGACAATACAGGCTTCTAATTAAAATTTTATTACACTCACAACAATCCCTAATTCTGTTTCGTAACAATCTATTATTCTCGTTGGCAACAACTGAATAATTAAAATTATACAATACAATCACGACAATCGAAAAATAGTTTTTTGGCCGATTTAGATACATTTTTCCAGAAAACAGAAAGAAGGTTCGCGGTTAGTGAATATGGAAAACCTTCTGTTCCTTCACAAAATGATCCTCGAACCAGAGCTTCTCCGTGCACCGGAAAACCGCATGAAAATTCCTCACCGCATTCCCGAGGATGCACAATTTTCCTCACTTTTGCATCATTACGCTTTACATACCTTTACACACTACCAAGATACATCGTCATTTGATAAAAAATGACCGCAAAAAATCCCAATCCACCAACGGGTTATTCTGAACTGAAAGGAGCAAACCTCCTATTGAGACTCGCAATTGAAGTTGCAATGAAGCAGATGCAATTGAAGCAGTCTGTGAAACTGCCGAGGATGAAATGCTGTATAAATGTAAGCGTTGTATAGAACATATCTAAGCAAATTTTAAAGTGAATATGACTCTATCTTAGAGGTTTGAAAGACACTCCGTATGTCGGTAGAAGGAACTCGCGTTTTCCATTGTGGAACCCTTGAGAATGGAAACATTGTTTCCGCAATGCACTTATGGAAAGGTTGAGTTCCAGTTTTGGAACCCTTGAGAATGGAGACATTTTTTCCGAAATATGTATAGGGCGATTCCCAAAAATCGGCAATCCTCAACTAATCTTCAAGTAAAGGATAAAATTTAATAGGATCTGATTCCAGACGTTGGCCAGAAGAAAGCTATTATTCGTGCAAAGGTGCTGGTGAAAACTCTTTGTTCACCCCTGAGGATGGCAGCTTAGCTGCCGAAATACGGATAAGGTTTTATACTGTGTTGGAGTTCTAGTTCCATTGGTTTTACGGCTTTCAGAAGTTTTTAAGTGTCCTTCGTTCACATTTCACACTGTTGTGGTTGGGGTGTGTGCTATTGGCATTTGCCAAGTACATTTATAATGGAAAGTTGGAATTTACCATGGAATTTCTTATTTCGTTATAATGAAAGTATTCCACAGAGGACCGATAAGATTCGATAGGCTACTTAATTCGAAATCCAAATAAGCACTTGAAAATGATTTAACTCTGAAAAGACTGACTACATGAATTCGAATGACCCGAATAGAAGAGTTGAACTTTTACAGCTAAAATCTAGAGAAAAAAATCGAAAGCATTAAAGAATTAAAGAGGTTTAAAAAATTCCGCGAGCCGTAAGTCGGCTGATGGAAGTCTCGTTTGGAGGCAAACGGAAAGTTACGGATTACAGGTTTTGGGGAATCACCCTATGCACATTGCGGAAACAATGATTCCATTCTCAAGGGTTCCAAAACTGGAACTCATCCTTTCCATAAGTGCATTGCGGAAACAATGTCTCCATTCTAAAGGGTTCCAAAACTGGAACTCAACCTTTCCATAAGTGCATTGCGGAAACAATGTTTCCATTCTCAAGTATTCCACAATGGAAAACGCGAGTTCCTTCTACCGACATACGGAGTGTCTTTCAAACCTCTAAGATAGAATCATATCAACTTTAACAGTTGCTTAGATATGTTCTATGCAACACTTACATTGCTAAGAGAAAAATAAATGGTATTGATTACCTTAAAATCAGTATAATAATGAATAGCATACATTACAGTAATTCACTGGCGTTGGTGTGCATGCGTATATGTTATACTATGATACTATATGTTAAAGTAAACAGTCGTTTAACNCAACACTTACATTGCTAAGAGAAAAATAAATGGTATTGATTACCTTAAAATCAGTATAATAATGAATAGCATACATTACAGTAATTCACTGGCGTTGGTGTGCATGCGTATATGTTATACTATGATACTATATGTTAAAGTAAACAGTCGTTTAACACTAACGCATTCAATTCGAGCTCTTCAGCTTCAGTAATTGACTTAAACATAATATCGAAAGCTTAATCCAAATGCAATTTAAATACTGCATGCAACCTCTTATTAACCTAAATCTAGCTCACTACGATCGGATTTATTTTTCATGCAAAATATGCTTACCATCCTGAGATATATGACGTGGGAGGATTTTCGAAGTTTTCATAATGTAATTGGGAAACTTAATCGAAAATTAATGGAGTCTAAATTCAGACAAAGCGTCATCCATCTATCACTATCACTCCTTCGTATATTATTTGCAAATAAAGTAAACAAACCTCACTTCAACGATGGAATTTGTCGTCCGAAGGTCTAAGTTAGAAAGCGATGATTTACGACGAAGTTTCCACATACATCAGCAAAATTTTCCGCGAATTCGAATTCTTCCGGCCCGTCTCGTGTATATAGGCTGATAAATACAAATTCAATATCCTGAAAGTAAACAATCTTGCGCGCGGCAAAACCGACTTTTACGGGTTATTCATAACTATGGAGAAAAAGGAGATGGCATGGCAACGAACTCAGTACTTCAAATTTCCCGTAGTATCAAACGCACCCCAAAGGGGCCCCTGGAAAGCCAAGTGGGTAGCGAGTTCGACTTCTATCCCAGGTATGTACGATTCCTGGTGGGAGCCTATGGTTGCGAGATGACCTTAGCTGTCGAAGCATTTCTAAAATTAATACTGCTGCTATGCATTTCATTACCGTAAGCCAAATACTAACAACCATATCTGGAAGTTGGTCAGAATTTTATGGACATCAGGAATTTCTGCTTTACATATGGATGTATAAATTCAGGATACTTTAAGCGTACTTTTATTCTAAATTTGCAGTTCGAATTTTTTGTTTTATTTATTTATTAACAAATTTCTGCCGCGGAAGGACACAAGTCTGGCGACAGTTTAATCACATAATATTTAACATTTAAAAATAATTTAAATCATTAAAATTTAAAGATATAACAATCGTGACAAATGGCGACATGACTGGGACTCGAACCCAGGTCTTCCTCCCACGGTACGCGACGTAGTTCAGTGGTTAGAATATCTGCCCGGAAAGTGGGAAACCGGGGTTCGAGTCCCAGTCATGTCGCAATTTTTTACAGTGCAAAGTTAAAACATCTTTCCTCGATTTAAAAGAATTTAATCATAAAAGTCATCTTATTTTAAAAACAAAACACAATAGCTGATCGCCACTACATGTTACACCCTTTAGATTACATGGAATCTAAATTTAAACAACAAATTTACACAATTTACTTTTCTATTTACCACTAAACAAATATAGCACATCTTTTCCTAAGCTACTTTTTAGACTAGGTGAGGGTATGAAGACCTCATCAGGCGAATTATTCCTCTCTTGAATCCCTCTACTTATGAAAGAATACCTATCTAAACCTATTCTTCGTTTTTACAGCTTTGACTTCTACTTATGATCCCCACGTTTCAGCTACTTTTCCGTGATATCCGAGGGCAACACTGTAATAGAATGGAGCAGGGGAACGTCGAGAGGAGAGGAAAGGGAGTGAGGAAAAGGGTGGAGCAGAGACAAGGTGAGATAGAGAGAAACAGGCGAGGGGAGTGTATATATACGTATAAGGCGAGGGTAGGAAGGTGCGAAGGGGGAAATGGCACGGATGGGAACTAAACGCAAAACATTGGACCGCCATCGCCAAGGCCCTTGCGACGTCGCAGCCAAATCCTGTAACGATCATTATCTAAATCGTGTTTTCTCGCAGAATTTCGCAACCTGCTACATCTTTATAATACCTCCGAATCTACTGGAGACGAAAGAAGAGCCAGTAACACCAGTCGCTGTGGAGCGAATATAAATTCTCGAGGAAGAGAGAGAAGCTATCGTTGTGTATGAGAAATACGCAAAGCATACATAAAATGGGTATCTAAATAGTATCTCTGTGGGGAAACCGACGGTTAAGGGAGGGTTAACGAGCGTTTATAATTAGGTTTGTTAGAGTAGCTTCGGAGGTTGGAGTTAACCTCCAGGGTGAGTATACGTTGTAATATCTGCTCCTAGAGACTGCAGTAAGCGACGAATTCGAATAAGTAATGATCACCAGCAAAGAATCCTAAAAATATGTTTCAGTTCTTTAAAGAAATCTATTTATGTAAATATTATGAAAAAACTTCCGTAGCAACGCCCGTTTGAATTTTTATGATGAAATATTGATCATATTTCATCATAAAAACAAACAAAGAGGTACCACTGTGCTTTTTGTCGCTAAGGTATCGATAAACAAGCAAATAAATTGGCCTACGTCACTTCTGTTCAGATGAAAGAGAAAAGAGGAGATGTTCTTCGTAGACTCAATTACACTTTTAAACCCTTATTTAATGTAAACGAAGACAAGATGACAAAGAATCCGAAGTTGCATTCTTAATCACATCTCACGGTAAAACACCCTCGTTCAGCAGAAAGAGTTAAACTCATATTTCCACGGTAGCAACATCATATTGAGTTTCCCGTTCTGATTCAATCCTTGCGGATTACCACACTGAGCCGTGCAGCATGCCAGGATACATCGAGAACCCTTTCCTCTAAAACTCCTTCGCAGATGGTTTGGTTCTGTGCCAAAGTTTAGTCAACGCATCCCGCCTTGCACAGAGCATCCTCCGTAATGCGACCGGCGGAGATTCATAGGATATCGCGAGCGAAAAGGCTGAGGTTTTGGATGATGCAAGATTTCACGACATTCGGGAGACTGCGGCCAAAGATTCAGGCACTGATCTGGTCGACCTATTCCCAGTCGAGGCATGCAGTCAAGTCGGTTGCTAGGTAACTAGGGATGCGCCGATAAATGCAGGGAGAGTATTTGAAATCACATTTTACGAGATATAAAAGCAGGACGTTTTACGAAATTACACCTTCCAAGGAAATTCGATTCCAGTCATGGACAAAAATCATCTGAAACGAAACATATCAAGCGATGCTCGGTGGAATATCTCCATAATGTATTAAGGAAACATAAAGAATTGAACGAGTCCAAAAATCACTATCCACGAATTGTGGATTTAGTCAAATGTTGTTTCTTTCCCTTAACAAGAATCAGCTCTAGCTAGATACCTCGTTCGAAGTTATCAAGACAGAACAAAGGCAACATCCACCAGTAAATATCGAACGATATATATGGAACGCTAAATATCGAACGATGATATCGAACGATAACTTTCGAACAACGGATATCGAACGTCGAATATCAAACAATGTATATCTAACGATAGATATCGAAGGATAAACATCGAAGGATAAATATCGAAAAATAAATATCGAACAACGGATATCGAAAGACAAATATCGAACGATAATATCTAACAATAAAGCGGAAGCGATACATATCGAAACAAAATAAGGCCCAATATAGATTACAAGATTAATATCGAAAATTAAATATCAAATAAATGCGATGCTAACTTCAGAGTAAACTTTGACCTGCCGTAAAAATGCCCAGAAGCTTCAAGCAAGCAGAACTTGGCGAAAATGATACATTACCTCTAAAGTAACCCTCTTTTAACGCATGCAAACACGAAGAATACCGGAACGCCTGCGGTATAACAAAGTAGGACCGTAGGAAGCAGCGACTAGCAAGAAACAGGTTGCAAAGAGTATTAAGTCGCCGTGGTAGTCCAAGTTGAGGGTGTGAGACCACGGCGTGTGTGTTGCATAATTCCAGGGCGATCAAGAGGGTTGCGGTTTAATACCACTGTCGCAAGCAGTAAAGACAGGGGAGGAAGGAAAAAAACGAAGTATCACGCCGGGGACGAGATTAATTGAGCGTGATAATGGATATCAAAAGCTGTAACAGATGAAGAGAGATACAACCGCACCGGTTATGGTCTCATTACTGATTTTTTTAGAAATGTTGGGAATGATGATGGAAAATTGAAATACCCATTCAGTATTTATATCGTTTGAGATCTACAGAAGGTTTGTGAAAGCGTTCTTACGCCCTAGGGGCATATTTGAAAAAAAAATCCACCACCTGTACCCGTGAAATCATACAGCCCTTCTTAAGCTTTAATCACTATACCGCTGTTTTTGTGAGGATTATTCATACCTGCCATATACGTAAAAAAGTCCGAATAAATATTTTGAAAAGTACATGCAAACAGAATAACGATATATTCAGCATCAGAGAAGAATATGGTTTTAGCCAAAGTTGCAGGATGTAAAGAAAAGTGTTCATACGTAATGGCGTGATATATTAGATAAATTGTAATCGTTTCATTGGATGATGCATGTTTCTGAGACCTTTATTTGCCAAACTTCTGAAAAATAAGCGGGCCAATACAAAACCTCCAGTTGGCCGCATGTTTGATAACCCAGGTTATTCACCAACACATCGTTTGATTACTCCATAGTAATGGTTGCTAATATTTGTCAACAATGATCACTTAACTAAATTACACTTCAATTCTCCGTTACTGTTAATTTAATTCTGAAAAATATCATAGAATATGATAAAGTAAATAAAAACTTACATTTAAACTTTATTCATTACAAAGTGCATTTGTTGAGAATGAACCATGAGTTACGATTATATATGCAATAAATTGATAACTTGAAACTACAACATAACACGAGAAATTACGCATCACTTACTTACTATAACGGTAATAACTAAAATTATAAGTGGCTGTTTTCCTTGTTTTTCCCTTAGAAAACATGCCTATCGCAAAATATCAACAGAATTAACAAATTACAACAAGAATAAGTTTATGTTTACAAAGAGCGTTGCCAGGTGGCCAAATAGCAACGCAATTAAGATAAGTAAATAAATAATAATAACAATAATAATAACAACGACAACAATTATGACAGCAGTATTAGGCGACTTTTGGTCTTAACAGACCCCTCTTAGAATCATCCTTTTTCAAGTCACGAACACAAACCACCATACCAGTATTCGAACCCGGGACCTCGGCGTTGCTATGCCAACACGATAACTCCTACGCTACCGATGCCGGCGATATGAAATATTAGAAGCGTATTACATCTAGTTCAACGATAAACAAAGATAGGTATCCACTATCTATCCAGACTTTCGCCTCATGCACTCGGTCCTGCGGTATAAATACGCGCATTCCATCGCTAACGATATTCAACACTCCCGCCGTATGCCGGCGATCAACGACTCCAGAGACCTTCAGCATCCGGTGAATGGAGAGAAAAATCGAACGCGCCCTGCTCCATTCATTCCTTCGCCTCCACGGCCTTTGAAACTCGTATTTTTCAAAGATCGGCGAAAGTTATCGACTCTCCATCGCCTTAATAAGCGCGATCGGGGGACAAACCCACGCACATCGGCGATGTCCCGGAATGGCCTGGAGACTGCAATTTCTCGACCGATTAATCCTCAGTTACGCGACCATACTGGCATTCGTTACCATTACGAAACGGCTTACGAGGAGAGAGCGGTCGGGCGGGCCGATCCCTCCGAAATAACGGGTTGGGAAAGAAAATGGTATCTCGCGTGGGCGAGTTCCGGTACAGAAATTAGCATTTTTCCCGCCGCTCGTAAACTCTGAGACGGCACTCGGAGGAGTTGGGGCGGTCGTCGAATTTCGACGACTTCGGATTTTTGCATTGGCTGCGTTAAAAAAAAATATATGGAAATTGGGAGCCGAGCGTCTCCTCACGACCGTTTATTTTACGGCGAAATATTTTATGCGTATACCCGAAGCAAAATTCACCAACAAAATATATATATAACACCGATATTGGCGACCGTGAAAGTTTTGAATTATTTATAAGAAGTAGAATATTAAATATGAATCGGAATAGTGTTCGATGAGTTATATTGTGCGCTAAATTCTGTTTCCTATGCGCCACGGGGTACTGTGATGGAAAAATGATGAGAGTAGATTCGTTGATGTAAAACCAATTTATTTCTGGTTTTGCCGGATACACGCGCAGAGCCCAATTTAACTCTTTTAATTGTCCCCGACACAGCGTCCTTATCAACCGAATAAACAACTCTCGCAACAATAAAAACAATTGAGGCAACGATGCAAACAATTACGGCAACAATACAAACAGTTAAAGCAACAATACTATGAATGCTACTGAACTTTGGATGTTGCCACATAGCTACGTATTGAATTTTTACGTCACCAATGCATAGTTGCCGACTTTGCGATTTTGTCGCTAAATCTAGCTACGTTTTCCTTCTTTTAGGGACATTAGATCCTGATGATGACGCTACGCGTTGAAAGCTGGTAGCTCGTATGTATTAAATCCTGTGGTAACGTGTATAAGTTATCCTAATTCCTCTTTCATTATGTTGGTCGTATTTTAAAATAAAATAGTATTATATAGTAAAATGGTAAAAGACAGTATCCATAGTATAGGGTGTTAGAATAAGAGCTCAAGATCTGAATTTAATTCGTAGCAACCAAACTTTCGCCATTTTGATAGTCATGTTTAACAATAAGGACCCGTTGTTGCATCGTGTAGCTATCCATGTTTACTAACTCTTTTCTTTCTTCTATCGACCTGTCACAATCATCGACCTATCGAATCATAGCAACCAAAATGGCGCGCAATTCAAATCTTGCACTCTTATTGTAACACCATACATAAATTTAGTTTGTGTAATCTCTGTACTAATATTCCATTTAAAGAAGCGAATTCAAGCTATATTTTATTTTGTTGCCTTGATTTTAGGGATATTTTTTCTGATTTTAGCGAATTATCAACTACTTTTCGGGATGCATCTGGCGACATTTTCAAAATCAGATTGCCATCTATGTGCATGTATGATGATCGGTCTCTCTTTCTTGAATGCTATGGTAATTTTTATTCAAAGGGTCACTGTGCTGCAATTACGCGATTTAATTGAGCCATCCACTGAAAGTAGAGTGACCAACCTCACTCCTCATCTCGCCTAGGAAGCCTCATTCCCTTTTCAAGGGCCTTTGGTAGCTAATGATTGCATGAATATTCTCCGTATTGAGAACGAAGGAAAACTGCTAAGCTTTGCACGTAGAGATGTGTGCCACAAAACACTAGGGTACGCAGAAGTGAAAATTATCAACCTGACTGGGACTCGAACCCAGATCTTCAACTTCGGGCATAATTTTCACGAAGCTTCCCGTAAACAGAGTGGGATTGACTGAGCATGGTAGTGAANTTTATACCCCACTAACGATAGGAAGGCTTTTAGAAAATTCCAAAGACAAGAGGGACGCACAGGAGTGCAGCGGGGTGTACGAACTTTATTGTGAGACCTGTGACGCGCGGTATATCGGAAAGAGTGGAAGATCGCTGAAAACAAGAGCCAAGGAGCACAACAGGGATTTCCGTCTCCGGAGGGGGTCACCGATGTCCAACTTCGCGGCGCACCTGCTGGAAGAAGAACACAATAGCACCTTCACCCCGAAATGGCGATTACGCTCCATCGGGAGCGTAATGGCCGTCGCTTGGACCTCCTAGAGGAAATGGAAATAGTGTGCTGTTCTAGAAGTAAAAACCTCACAAATGAGCACGTTTATCCCAATCCCTCACCCCTTCTTTCCCTTCCAAGTAAACTCTTTCCTTCTTGAAAAAAGCCATCCTTTTACCCTTTCCCTTCCCCCCCCTTTTCTGGTTTCCTATATATTTGAAAATGTGAAAAAATTTTTTGCCTGATGATGCTTGGACACTAGCGAAACACGTTGCTATAAATAGAATTGCTGTGGAAGTGTACGAAACGGTCTTTATTTCATTGTAATGGCCTTCCACGAGGTAACGCCTTCCCATATTGAGTTTATTCTTTGTCTCTACTTAGCCCAATAAAGCTATTAGTATAGAACTCACCCTCCCCATCGTAAGTAAACTCTAGGAAGATGCTACCTGCCAGAATTTCTAGATTAAACACAAGCTTACACGTTTATGAGACAAATCATCGTATTCCCGGAAGTTTTTTTTTATAACTTCTCCTAAAACGTGACAGAAATTAAACGGACCTCTATCTTCAAAGAAAGCAACGAAAAAAAGTTGTTTTCTTTACACAGAAACGAAAGAACATTCAAGGAACATCCTAAGGAATCGTTTTATTTTAAGATTTGTTTCCAAGCAATGCCTTAAACTATTTTTTTTAGGATATGATGCACTCCTCTTCCGGAAAACTACTCCCTCCGGTCGACACTTAGAGGAAAACCGTTCGAGGAAAAATGGCTTGAATGATTCTAGGAGAAAAGCGTGAATGCAGGGAGGAGTAACTGCGGAAGTGTGAACCTTATGACTAATGTTAGGAAAATGATTAAGGAAGATTGGAAAGGTGAGCGATATGCGCGGAAGCTGTTGAATATCCGTCTATTTCTAACGTTTATTCACCACTGGCCTATACTTAGCTACTGCTAAAATTTTCCTTCTAAATTTTCCTCCTATGACCGTTTAAGTCCTCCGATAACAAGCCGGCCCCGGTGGCGTGATGATTGAAGTGCAATGACTAGCATAGCAACGCCTGCGTCCCGGCTTCAAATCCCAGTCATGGCGTGGTCGTTTGTGTATGTAACTTAAAAAAGGCTAACTGTAAGAATGGTCTCTTAAGACTAAA